>NCKV01000213.1:0-22883 GCA_003675905.2 Leptotrombidium deliense
GTCTTGATTTATAACGACATGTTGCTATATTCGAGTCATAGCGACACTAGGTCCGTTTCGGTTTATAACGACATGTCAAACAATTCGACGCAGTACGGTATGCCGAATCATCGTTCGTCAACGTTCGACATTTGTTAGTCAACTTCAACCCTTATCTAGTAACCCGCTGAACATCTAGTAACGCTTTTAAACAGAAAACAACCAAGAGTTATGCATTAAATCAAGCGCAGAGAAGTTTACAATTATGTGTGAAAATCATAAAAAATCAATTCAATTGTACATATTAGACCGTAATAAGAGTTTCACTGCCTTATGAAGAAGATGAAACACAAAACTATTGTAATGGTCGCGAGTCAATCAACAAGGAAATCGTTTCAAATTTAATCTTAATCCTCACCTATTTTTGCTCACGTCCAAAACTCTTGTTCACTGCTATTCTCCCGTGATCACTGTTTTCGTTTGCTGTGAATCAAAAATTGATGCAAAAATGTCACTATTTATCAACGTTCACATATAAAGCAAATGAATGTTTATCAAACAATGATATAAATCATTCGTTTATCAGATGCCAAAAATAATGTTAATACATCAATGTTGCACTATGTTACATAGAGATTATCTTTTGCAACTGAATACCTCGAAGCAAATCACAGAATCAATTTGTTCAGATAAAGAACACAAATAAGTGACGTATTCATTTCTCGATCGCCTAAAGTTCTACAATGTACAATGTGTTTCACTGTTTGCACTGATTCTTGAAAAGATCGCGCTGCATTTATACATTGAAAATATTCGAAATGTTCGCTGTTCTGTGAACATTTTATTCTATCGATTCGTACTGAATTATGCAATACACATGTATAAGCTCAAATTTGGAATTCCGCGTTCTTAGTTTTCGAAAAACTATGTGTTACATATATTTATATATCGGAAGGAATATTGCGGAATAATATTGACAAATATATACAGTCATTCAAGCATTCATTTCTTACGTAACATGTAAAAATGGGAGATTAAGTTTATCTGATTACAATATTTGCTTTTTTACTTGCCCCTTTAAGAACAATTGATAATTGTGATACTATACTATTACACAATTGATATGAACGCAATATTGAATGCTTTACAAAAACAATGCAAAAAAATTAAGATAAAGCTTAAAATGTTACACACGTGTATACACGAATACGTTAACGTTAATGTTGCACAACTTCCGTTTGAAAATATTTTTTACTCAAAAATTTGTGTAAAACGTAAAAATACTTCTCAGAGAGCAAACATCGTTTTTACATAACTTTTCTTCTTATACTTACCAACTATTCAAGGCAAATATTCAGAAGTAAAACTTGTTCACAAATTTAGTAACACAAAACTCACAGTTTGTAAGTGCAATGTGACTGCAATTGAGGACAAACGACGTACGAGTTGGGCGACAGTTAGTTTACACAGCGGCGAACAAGAACCATTAAATTCGTAAATCTATCATCAGCAATGACGCTTGCATAAATGTTATTTTTAATGATACTATAAACAAACAGTATATTATACTACTTATGAAGCATTATAGCTGCAAAAAACAAAAGGAAACTTTATATGATTCTCCAGATGCATTAATGACGTTCCAGAACCATTTAACTCTTTCATTAAACTTGCCATAAATATGAGCTAATTTTTTACAATTACTTTCACTTGTGTGCGAACACTGTGAAATAATGCATTTAACACATCATTGAGTATCTTGTCAACAAAGTCGTGAAAAATAAGAAGCAACTATTGAATCGCTTTTTCACGATAAGAAAAGTTTACAATTATGTTTTGTAAAATGTGATAATCAGTGAGTGTCATCATTTTCGATGCAGTCGACTAACGATACGCAAACAGAAAGTGATCCGATTCGAGAGTTGATTATTGAAGTCGAATATAAGTCTAATTTGGTATCATTTGGTATCTTTGTGTAAAAACTGGTTGAGGAGAGCAAACGATCGATCGATTCGTCAAACACACATTTATTTTTACGGCGGAACGTTTGTGAACATTAAATAGACGAGTAAAGTCGGTTGCAAAAAATCCTATCACTTGCAATGTTCAAGTTGGCAATGTCATGGTTTACGATTTTCATGAAAACACTGAAAACACTATTAATAGACACTTTTATTGTTGTCTATGCATTGAGTGGCATAAAAGTGAACGAAATATGCGTTACACTAGAATGCTGAACAAACAATTTTGAGCGATTGATGCACATTCAGCGTCAATCTTCGCTGAATTCGATAATCGATTCAATTTTGCAATACTTTACATGTACAGTTTAGGAATTAATCACATGTAAATCGCATCGATGCTCAATAGCGATGAATCTGTTTTGCATTGCCATCAAAACATGCTATTAAATCCATAACTGTGCAAGCGATGCTTTTATATAAATTTGTTTCATGCAAACAGTGGCAAATTGGAAAATGCAGTACAAAAGCTTTGCTATAATAGTTCGAACTTACCTTTATTTCGCTTTACTCCTTCAAACAGTTCGCGATTTATTTTCCAAAGAAACGATGTGTGTGTTTTGTTTGTGAAACAATCACAATATTTGAAAGTAAAAGCAAACACAAGCAATGCGCTTAAAATAATCCAACGCGTTTATCTAATAAACTAATTGTGTCATTCGTCAACAGTGAACAGAGAGTTTTTTTATTCGATTTGATGAACTATTTTTACAAAAGGAATTTACTATAGTTGGGCTTGAATTTATTTCCATCATGGTTGCGAAAAGTGCGTTGGATAGACATATCAAGTTCCTGTAAAACAAATTCCATTCGTTATCTGTTCGAAACATGAAAATTTTCGTTGATTGCGAAATTTGCTTCCTTTTATTTATTTCACAATTGCGTTATGAGTAATGTCGAGTTCACATTAAGTTCATTATATTATTTGTGTAAATGTTGTTTTCGTGTTTCAAAGTGAATAAAGTAAATGCAGCAAAAAATGAGAAAAATAATTACAGAATGGATGACAAACATTGAGAGCGAAAGTAAAGAAAGAAAGAAAATGTAATAAGTTTGAAATTGAAAAAAAAATAGTTTACGCAATAAACATTAATTTCAATTTTTCATTACTCGCATTCAGTGACAAACATTAATTTGAAGGCAAACATTTCGTACTGAAAAAAGTTTGCGTTGAAAAAATTGTTAAAGTCAACATCAAACTCGCGTTTGTTGTCATTTTTCTCAGAAATTAGATTTGCGAAAAAAGGCAAAACAATATTTTTCGCTATTTTCTTTCGTTTCTATTTTATGATTATTAATGAATCAAGAAAGAGACTAGAATATCAGAATTTCATAATACTGCGTATGCAATGCATCTTTTTTTCGAAAAGATCAACAGAAAAATGTAAACATAGAAAATTGGAGTTTTAATATTTATTGACTATTCATTTTTAACATGACGCTCAACATTTTCATTTATTTCGCTCGAAGACATTGAATTTCAAATTTTGAATATTTGTTGCAAAAATTTGAATAAATCGTTAAATAATTAACTATTGTTTCGATGATAGAATATGCGAAAAGCTTTTATTCAAATGAGTGCCGATTCTCGCCTTTTGAGCGAAGCTGTATTCAAGACATTGAAAAGCAAAGAAATCGATGAGTGAACAGAGAGAAGCAACTGCAGCATACAATGTGTGTGTATGTGTAACGTTTTTCAATTTAGAAACTTATTTTGAAAGGCAAATTTTTTGCGAACTAAAACTCGTACATTTTTCACATTGTTTCAAAGATTTCCTGAATGCAACGCTTTTCTTGGTCATAACGTCAATGTTCTCGCTATCTTTCGACTGCACAGCTAAATATGTTTTCTATTTTAATTTTAATATTGCATTCGCGTTGCAACAGTCATTTAAGAATGAATTGAATGTGTCGTTTCGAATGCAGCAAAAAAGAAATTGAAAAAGAAAATAAGAAATGAATTGAAGCGAAGCATATTTTGTTGCAAAATGTTTGCTGCAACCTTTGTTGCATCGATCGCCGTTTGCAAAATAAACCAAATTTTTGTTTCTTCACAATTCAAGAAGAAGAAAATCGACGAGAATCTATTAAAAAGCGAAACATTTGTTCACGCAAATAATTGCTTTCAAAAACGAGCCTCGTGAACACAATGATCGCTTTCAGTGTTGTTGTATACCTCGAATAATGCGAATAATGCAATGCATGACACAATTAATTGTGTAATTTGCAACAACAAATGTTCGTTTCGCAGACCAGAATACATTACCCAACAATGTTGATGTTTCGAAATTTTACACTTCGCACATTGTGTGCAGTAATTAAAGGTGAAATCAGTGCTCGCATCTTTTCGTTTACAGCCTCTATAAATGCGATACGTGAAAATGGATGCGTTGCGTTGTTATCACGTAACGTTAATTTCCGAAATGCTTTCGCTGCCCGTTTACTATGTTGCAAGAATGACAACGCAATTGAATCTGCTCTCATTTTGAATGCGAATCGCAGCGGTGTTTGATAAGCAGGCACTGTTTGCATTTCACGAATTGTCTGCGAGATTCGTTTGAATCCGTTTCACTGTCTGCAGCCGATTACGGTGTTCACCAAAGCTGCAGTCTCGCATTCCTGTGTGATCATCTATTTGTTCGACAATAAAAAGCGTACAAAAAAGAAAAACACTGCTTTCACTGTCAGTAACGATGCAACCACTGCTGGCATGCAAAACGTCTTCTCGTCGAACTCGATGTCTGTGTGTTCTAGTTGTATGTCGCGTTGGCAAAGTGTGCTTTCTTCGATCGCTGAGCGAGCGAACGAACGAACGTTGAAGTTCATTGATTAATAACAGCATCCAAGGCACACACACACAGCACAAGGCAACATCATGATTCACTGGCAAACAGTGAGTGCACAACGATAACCATTTCGTGTAACGATTGAAATTTATTTCTCTTAAAAATATTTTATACAACAGTTTTTAATAAAAATTAATTTTCTTCGTTTCCAATGATTGCACAGATATACACGTGTAATTAACGATAGAAGCAATGTTTATTTCTTGTTTATGTTGTTTATCAGGAGAAAAGAAATGAGAAATTAATTTTACGTGAAATGTGTGTTCGTTCGTTCGGTATATCGTTTGTGTTTAAACGACGCATTTATTCGTTTGCAAATAAATTCGTTTCGCATTCATTCGCCATTCACTGATCGAATGTTTGTTTGTTTGGAAAATGAGAATTTTTCTGATTGCAAAACATTGTTTAAAGAATATTTTTAGTTTCAAATTTAATAGAGCCGTTCTTTAAAACAAAAACGTGCGCTTCGTTCATTAGCCGTTGTTGTTCTGAACGTTTGATAAGAATCGAAACAATCGTCGAACAAAATCCGCAGACGGAGTTAATCCGACGACCTTATGTACCACTTTTTGATTTAATCAATCGAAGTCACTTCGAATCGACAACGTTTCAGTATAAAAAACTAAACAAATCTGCATTTTATACTTCTATAACAGTTGCTTTCGGAACATTCTTTATAATCTCATATTTTTGAAATCCCAAAAATATAATAAATAATTGTTTACAATGTCTTCGATTGAATAAAACTTTACGTAAATATTGTATCATTATTCGTTTTTGTTAATAAATTGGTTTTCGTTTTCATGTCGCTCTCATTAATCGTCTTACAATTCGCAAAATTCGTGTAATGAGTCTTCTTTAATTATACACTTTACAAATGGCAGGAACCGAAAAATATGATTTTGTTTAGAATTATTATTACTATTAGTTTTGTTAGTTTTAGTTTAGTTTTAAAAATTAGTGGTCACAATGAAGAGGTTTGTTATCATTTGTTAACAATGTTTTACTCTCTCATTTAAAACTGATCGTTTACACTTTTATAGTGGATCTCAAACGCTACTGTTTTCATTATTATTATTGTTATTATTATTTTATTTATTATTACGTTAAGCTTCAGCCAAACTTTTCGTTAATGATTTAAGTTTTTAACACTGAAATCAGTAAATGGTGTTTTTATTTTGTTTCTGTTTGTTGTTTTTTGTTTGTTATTTGTGTGTTTGTAATGTGTGTGTAATATCCACCATAATGTTAGTATCACTTTAAATGTAAACTATCAAATATGTGTGTGTGTGTTTTTCGCGTTTAGCAATCAACTCGTAATCATGTTATGAAAGGTTGCTACGAAGTTTAACCTTTCCAATAGTTTTATACAGTTGTAAGCGTTTTTCATTTTGTTTCATTTACTTTATTTTTTATTATGTGTATTTTGTTATTTTTGTATGTTTGTTTTTTTCGTATTCGACATTCGTTTTTAGCACTCATTAGTTTTGCATAAATGTACGCCATTTGCAAAGGACTTGACTCTGATTTACCCGTTTTTTAGAGAAGTGTTTGTTGTGTGTTTTGTTGTTTTCTCGACGATTCGCTGTTTGCAAGACGACCTTCTACATGAGCACACATTTTCCTTTTAACTTCTCTTTCCGAATCTGTGATCTTGACTTTTTCAGGTCCAAATTCAATGACATGTTACGAGTTTTGTCCAAAGACAGCAATTCCTGCGGAAACAAAAAGCAAACATGACGAATCGTGATTAACGCAACAACACTGCGGTCACGTTTGCAGTATTGCAAATTGCAAACTTATTTTTTCTCTGTTTGCAATGCGAATTGTGCACATCTCAGAAAATGTTCTATTCGGGTGCAATTGTCGAACACATTTCGCTTGTCGATTCGTTTCGCAGCGTCAATAGTAATAAATTGAAATTGCAATGTTTGCGGAGAAGCAGTAACTGTTTGCAGTTATATTATGGTCGTCATTAAAACTGTTTTTAAAAACAGTAAATTCACGGCGAATTCCAAACAACAGTTTTATGCAAACAAACGAACACATTTTTCGCTGTTACTTCGAAATAGTGAGAATGAAAAAAAGCAAAAAATGGAGATTTGAATATCGAGAAAGAGCGAAGCAAAGCAATCGATTGCAGATTGCATTCGCGACGTTTTTCAACTGTTTTCAAAAGTGTTCGCAAAGCAACTGCAACTGCAAATGCCTTGATCGCAACTGATCATTTATGCGTTCATGGATTGCAGTTGCAATGAACAGCTATTGAAGTGATATATCAGCAATATCGCGGTTCTCATTATGTATTCCACGTTTAAACTGTTAATCAAATGAGATTAATTAGCTATTCACGTGAAAGACTTTCGTACATTCAAGTTATGAAAGAGATTCTGCACACTTTTGAAAGAAGAAACGAAATCGATTTGCATTGCTTATCGTTATTAATGCAATTTTCGTGAAGCAAAAAAATTGTGAATACATTAATTAATTTGAAGCAAACTTTTAATTACTTGCACCGATTTGTTCGCTGACGAAAGATACGTTTCGATACAAACGTTGCCACTGCATATTCATTACTCGAGCAACGCTTGAGCAGTGCACTGCAACATTGGCACAATAATTGCATAGGTTTTCGACGGTTCAATCGATACTTGCTTGTTTTTTGCGCGTTTACAACGCCCACACAGTACGGGACTTGAAAGTTACAGTTACTGCGAATAGTTCATTTTCATTTTCTTCAGGCGATTGTTATTTCACTCGCTAATCATTGCATATGTCGTAATTCGCTTAACAATTCGCATCGAAATTAATTTCCGCGTTAAAGCTTTTTTTGCAAAATTTACTTTCTCGATTATATCTAACCTGAAATGCTTCTTTAACGTTATTATTAGTTTTAGCCGATGTTTCCATAAAACCACAGCCTTTAAATACTTTGTTAACACAGTCTTGTGCGTAGTCAGTTTTAACTTCACGCATTGCTTCTTCGTCGCATTTGTTTCCGATTAAAATAATCGGAATACTTTCTTCTGAACCTGATTGAAAATTTGCATAAAATTTATTGCAAAACTTTCTTCGAATTCATTAATTTACCTTTAACTTCTTTAATAAGATTGAAAATCGGCAAAACTTCTTCCAGACTTTGTTTCGAAGTGATGCTGTAAATGAAAAGAATTGATGAAGCAACAAGCGATGATGAATGTGAAATGCGATGTATGTATGCATACCTGTACACCAACATGAATGCATGACCCTTCGATATATTGAGTCTTTGCATAGCTGGAAATTGGTGAGAACCAGTTGTGTCCGTTATCTGAAGTGTGCAAATATTTTTGTTGCACGATATTACCTGTCGGTAAGTGTCTTCGATAGTCGGTATATACGAATCACGAAACGTTCCTATTTTGTCGAAATAGAAAAAAAAACACGAAACAATTATTTTCAGTTTCACGTACGAATGGAGCGGAAAATATTTCTTGTGAAATATAACTGTTCTTTCGCTGCAGACAATAAATGCGAACACAATTCATCGATTCCGCTGTTGCAGTACCACAAAAAGCATTTCTCCAACGACAGTTACACACATACACTACATTCACGTCGTTCGCTGTTGCTACAACAGTCCGTTATTCATTTGTGCACATTAAAATCACTGATTCACTTGTGAAATAATAACGAATCTTTCTCTTTCTCGCATTATTTAATCGCAAACTTGTCATTGTTAATAAATTCATTATTAACGTTTGTGTTCGCAGTGAAATGTTTCACTGAAACTTTGTTTGCGAATGAACGCTGCACACAATGCAATCTTGCATCGCATTGCAATTGCAACTGCTTTCCAATTAAATGCGTTTTATTAAAGTTTGTTTTGCTCGCTACTGCCTGGGCACATTCACTTCACTCCACACACAATACATTGCGATGCGACAAATTGATATACGTTTCGCTTATAATTACCTTTGACAAATCTGAGGACAAGACTTGATTTGCCTACTCCACCGGCGCCGAACACAACGACGCGGTAATCGTTGCTTTGTTCAGGCATTTTTGATGATCAATTGTTGACTATCTTGTTGTTGTTGATGATGATGTTGTTGTTGTTGTTGTTGATGTTGCTGTTATTTTCACACACACTCGACTCAAATTCACTTTAATAATCAGTAACGAATTATTGGTTCGAATTACGCACACTTTGTTCGTATGCGTTTACGTGTGTGTACGTTTAACGATTCAAGTGTTCTTCGTTGCTTGACGTTTGCGAAAGCAAATTTAATTTCACTCTTATTTTCTGTGTTCTGCGAAAAAGAATGAAAACGAAAATCCATCAAAAAACATTGAAGCGAATTAAACGCGCAAAATTCGGTCGAAAACAATGCAAACAAATAAAGAGGAAACATTTAAAATTGCAAAACATTTCGAGCAACACACAAACACTGCTGTTGCTGTTCGTTGGTTATTTTTACAATTGTTTTCCCAAAAGTTTTACATTCTGCAAATTAAATAACGTAAATGTAAAGAGTTGAAGCATTCGGCATTTGTTGAATACGCATAAACACCCACTCACTCAGTAAGTCTGCAGGAACTCTGAGCAAACATTTAATCTCATAGAAATTCATACAATTACGTTATTCAAAGCCTGCGAAATTTACTGAACGCATTTATTTACCAAAACACGGTTTGTGTCGCAACACTATTTCAGTGCTTCGAATGTTGTTTAATGCTCAACGAATGCAACTCACGTGCAAATGATACAAAATGAAAGCGATGTATAATTTTAGCCATTTCGACTTTTGTAGTCACAGTCTCACGAACACAGCAAAACTATTATTATGATTACTGTAACAAAAAAAGTTTAATTTTGTTTTCAGACACACGTGCAAAGTAGATGTGATATTTGAGGCATTACTGCGAACGATGAAACTGTGATTGTTTTTGATACATTTTAGATGCGAATCAAAAAGAGAAAGTGAAATGGAACGTGAATTCACTTTTAACATAAAGTTAAAAGTTTAAAGTTAAGTTTGTGAATGAATTGAAAGAAGCAAAGTTGCACGAAAGCTTATTTGTCATGAAATCAATATTTGCAAAGCGAACTATTCTCGACTCGGCGAACGAATGCTTCGAAATTGACTCTTTTTGTGTTGATAAGTTCTAAAGGAAAGCGAATGTCAATTGATTGCGTTTCAATGGCATCGACAGCATCGATGACATTTGCAGAGCTCTCCATTTCAGGCTCAATTCAAGGCTTAAAAAGTAATTAGACTCACATTTTCGGCGAAATAGTCGTCAAATGTTTACTGGCATCGCGAACACTGAGTGAGACGTTGAACAGCGAGTGTTTCAGTTGTTTGCGTGAGCACCGAAAATGTTCACAAACAAAGCATATATACACAAAACGAAAGAAATCATTGCGCCGAAAACGTTGAAGCGTCGTTTGAAGACGAAATGTTCGTTTTTCGACGATTACCTGCTAATCATCCAAAAAATGGCGTCCACTTTATTGGAGACGTACTGTTTGTTGGCGAATACACGAAAAGTAAGAATCAGTTTCGCGTATAACTCTGCAAATGCAGTTTAGCTTCGCATCGATCTTTTCTCTTCACTTTCATAGCGAACAAGCATCTCGTCACTCGAACTCAACTCTATGTTTCTTATCTTAAACACGATTCAGAAGCAGGACATCTCCACGACGATTTTATTGATCTTCTTCTGCGTCACAGGAACTGCCAGTTTTGCCATTGCTGCTCACGCAACCTCCATTCATCGCAAGCGAACATCGATCGCCATACGTAACCATTCTCAATGAAATTTGCGTTGCATTTTCTTTTTAACTCCGCTGTTAAAACTCTTCTTTTTTGCTTTTCTCATCCGTTTTTATTCTTTGTCTCAAATTTTAACGAATTTACTTTCCATTCTCAAAAGAACGCAAATTGAGTCTGATTACATTATACAAACTTTTGTTGCTTTCAATTCACTCGCGTCCGCTTTGCAGCGACAAATTTTGCGGTTTACTTTCCGATCGAACATTCAGTAAAGGATTCAGTTTATGCGAAACATTACTTTCCTTTCATTAGCCGATCACCGATTAAATGAGAACATTCACAATCATTTATTGCCTCTGTAATCGCGATACGCATTCAGTTGAATGCCAAAATGGCAATTCTCTTCGAAATTGGCTTCGAAACAAAAATAAATGCTAATGAATTATAGTCGACAATAATAAAAACGCATGAAAAAGCATAATCGCACAATGCAACCGCGGACGAAGCAAACTGTTAAATTTAATTTCAAGCAATTGAAAATAATTTAGAAGTTAAACCCTTTTAAGAAAGGTACATATTTAAATAAGTTCTTCTGGTCTTTCAAAAAACTTGTGAATCTTGATTTCAACATTTGGACGCCAAGATTAAGTGTCGGTCTGTCTATCATTCCTTCCAAGAAATGTTTCTCGACGAAATTGAGAATCATATCTTCGATCCAAGCAATAATTTTCCAGGCGTCTTTAAAGAGTGTTTGAAATAGTGATGCTCCCAATAAGTTGTTCATAATTTTCATCGCCGGACTTCCATCATGAATTTCATTTTCTTCGACCGATTGATGTGCGCTGGTAGTTCTTGATGTCGTAGTTGTACTTTCAGACTTTGCTGTCGTCGATTTTGCTTTCGCTTTCGCTTTTGATTCGCAGTGTGCGAATTCGATTATTTGCACTGCGATCAAAACAAAGAATACTAATGTAACTGACTTTGTAACCATCTTACGGAATATAACACGAAACAAAATTTAAAGAACTCAGACTGAAGAAATAAGTCAATTTTATTGAATTTACTTCGAAATGTGAAATACATTCGATACACTTTTTCCTGTTTAAAAAACATTTGCGAAATTTTTAATTACACATGTACAGCCGACTAATGTAAAGTTAATTTAATGAATTCAAATACATTCAAGAGTAAATAGTGGTCATCGAATAAACTTATAAATATTACATATTACATTGCATTGCACAGTATGTTGTGTCGTTCGTTTGTTGTTTGCTTTATTTGCACCGCAAGCGGTTTAACATTGAAAACATGATTTATTAGGCGATCAATGATCATGGCGCCCTTGTTTACAAATATTTTAATTGTTTTCGACGGCTTTTAGCGAAAGCGAAATGCGGATTAAAACTGATGTTTGTGTGTGTTCGCCGCTTGAGCGATCGGCGATCACTGCAAGCGGATTAAAGCTAAAAAAAGCTGATCACTTGACGAGAAAAAGTGAAATAATATTATTGTACACATACTTTGTTATTACGTAAAACACTTTTGACATTTTCGACATTTGAATTATAGCTGTCAAACATTGTAATGAATTGCCAATATTACCATATTTTCGAAATGAAACGACAAATTCACAGAATTCATTCTCTAAAAACGGTTTCGATTCGGAATGAAAAAGAAAATGTAACGTTTTCTAAAAACAATCATTAAGATAAAGAAAAAGTTGTTGCTATTCGATCGACGGAAGTCGCCAATTTCGTTGATGCATTTGCGTGACTATTATTATACGTTTTCTTGTGTTAATATTTGAAACGCAAATTTCGATCGAAAACGATAATTTATAGAATGATAGCAGAAGAAAAAAAAGTGATCGAAACGGCAGCTTTATTTTTAACAGCGAATACTCAATAATAATGCACAGAGAACAGAGTAACTTATTTCATTGAAACGAATATGTACATTGTGAGTGCATAGAGTGTACTTTGTATACTATTGCATACACTACTAGTATTATAGTTTGTATCGAGTTTGCATTGACGTTGTTTCGCAGACGTCATCGAAAATTGTTTTTAATGCAATCTCCGTTAGAAGCGATCTTTTTTCTGTGAACTTGTCACTCGAAATGCGGATCGTACATTCACGCACACATAGCGAACATTACTTTTGATTCAAATTCGACACAGAATGAATTCAATTCACACATCTCATTCCCGGAATCGAAATATCGCGCATCCGTTCTCTGCTTTATCACAAGTCACACTTTTTTTGTTCTTCGAATCACTTCTATTCGAATAACAAAAAAGTGATAACAACGACAAAAACAAGTTCAATTGCTGACTCTTTTTTGATTACAACGTTAATTATAGTTTTCGTTTCACCAGTTGCAGCTAAATAACCTGCAATTATGATTAACGATTCAAAGGAATTTCACCGTTTTTATTACCGTTGAAATGTTTCGATAAATATTTGTATTACTTTCAATGTTTTCTCCAAAAATAATTCCATTCCGTTTCTAAGAAGTAACGTTTGCTTGAACAGCCATTTCGACCACAGAATCACCGATATTTATCGATTCGCGATTCGCTGCATTTATTTTCAGTCAATATTTTGCTTCTCGTTTAAATCAGTTCGCAAACGTCGCAATAAATGTGTTCACTAAGCTTTTATTCATGATTAACTGAACAAAAGCAATAATTTTTCTCGTCAAACTTTTGCAATTGTTTCAGGCAACTTGCTTTGTGTTGCGAATGTTGTGCAAATGAATTGAATTGCAGTGAAGAGGCTAAAATAAATGAGAAGTGAACACAGTCACGAATTACTCGCAAATGAAGGAAATTAAGTCGTTCGCTGATCGAAGCTTGTGATCACTGTCACTGAATTTGCAATAAATGTGCAATTCTTACAGAGAAGTCTAGTTAAGCAATGACTGTGTGTCTGTGAAATATTTGCTGCTTCCGTCACTCTTAGTCGTCGTATTCTTTATTGTGTGCCTTCTGTTTCTGTATTCGCTACTCGCTGTTTCTGTTGAGAAAGGGAAATTAAGTAATTCATTTCAATTCTATATTCATGTTTATTCGAGCACACAGTAGCGCATACGGAAAAATACGTAGGTTTCAACAAAAAAGAGTCTATCAAACATTTTGCAACGCCTACGAAAGAAAGCGTATATTCACAATGTGTGTGTGTTTCAATGTTATTACTTTTTTGAATGAAAAACAATTGCGTGACGTTACAATGTATCGTATAAAATGAAATGAAGTGATGCGAAATGGACGATCTTTTCTATTTTGCGCACCATTATGTATTGACGACTGTGTGCGACATAAACCGCAGAGAAATGATAGCGAAATAAAAGTTATGAACAGTGCACTTCGAAACGCAGTATGATTGTCGCCATAAATGACGTCTTCAGCGATTGATTCGCGTTTGCAAAATGAAAATGCAGCGAAAAAATGAAGCCAGTGAACTCATCCGAAAGTATTATTAAATTCTCTGTTTTCTGTGAGAATAAGTCGTTAAATTAGCCGCATTACAACTGCTTTAGCAAAAAATATGTCATCATCGAAAGAGCTGAGAGAGTTTCCAGAAAATTGGGAATTAGTGTGGAACTGCCGTCGACTCGTTTTTTGCAGTAAAAGTGGAGAAAAGAAACAAATACAAATTAATTTATTAATGAGCGAATATTTGCCCAACAAATCGCTTTACATTTCGCAAATGAAGTTATTTCGAAATCGCAGCGCAATTAATTTCGATGGATTATAAATTTTGAAAGCGATTTAAAAATTTGGTTTTTAAAGCGAACATTTAGCATAAGTTTGTGTTGTAATTGCCTCTCGAAGAATCAGTGACCTGAGAACAGATTTGCTTTTCGTTTGGCAATGAATCGCTTGTTTTTTCATGAGCTGATCGTCGAACTCGAGGAATGCGAACAGAGCACACAAATCGATCTCTACTAATCAACGAATTTGTTTCAATGAACAGAAGATTCACATTATTTAAAGTTTAATTGACAACACAATTCGCTGCGAACGTATTTCAATCACTTTCATTAATTTAGTGACATCTGAATTCATTATTTGCTGTGTGCTTCGTTCTGCTGTTGGCTTAAAGTTTGTATTAAAAGTTTGCAGGCGAAAGAAGAGGCGAAAGAGTGAAGACGATGAATATATTTATTTTGTATGTAAGGCAACGAATGCATTTAACAAATGAACGCTGCTTCTCAACGAATCAATTGTGTTTTTATTTTACAGTGTTTCGCCTTCGCAATACTTTTTGTTTTCGTTGCAGCAGAATATTCTAGAGTCTCGGAAAAGCGATATTTACAGAGACGTCGAAATTCGCCGAGATCACGCAATGTTCATAACACGAATCGAAATAAAGTGAAACATTACCGTAAATCAAGTGAAGGAGCGTTAGACGACGGACTGCGCTCAGGTCGTCGAGTTCAGTACCACATTCAAGTGAGTACCGCAGTCGTTGTTGTCGGCGAGATTCAATTATAAATATTAATTATAATGAATATTCGCTGTTAACGCATTTCAACGTTCGTTTGTTTTTCTTGTTTGCGATGCATTTTGAAGCAGGAAAGAGACGAGAGAAGAGCTGTGAACGAATTAAATTATATTATGAATAATGAAATGCAGTCACAGAATTAAAATTTGAAAATTATAATCTGCTCTGCTGTTACATTGCTGTTTGCGAACATTGTGTACGTATATGCACACATTTCGTGGACACTTGTGTTCAGTGAACAGGAAGCATCATTTTTAATGACGAGATGAGTATTGAGAAGTGAGTTTCGAGTTGAAGAATTATGCAAATTCAATAATTGTCGCGCAATTGGAAACATTGAATAACAACATTTTTAACGGCAATTTATTGCTCGAAACGTGAATAATAAAAATGTAATGACGAATGTTAAGTTCACTTTAGAACCACAACGATTGAACATTAAGTCTAACATTTTGCAAAGGACATTAAATTTACATCAAACGACCTGAGAATTAACTTTGTGTCGTTTTGCGCATTGCAACTGAAGAGAAGCAAAACAACATTAAAATCGAATTATCATCGTGTTCGTAATCGAATATTAGAGTGACAAAACGCTGAAGTGCTCGTAAAGAGTTTACTTCTCTTGTGTTTAGCAGCAAATTGCTTCCTTTACGCATTTCAATGCAAACACGAAATGAGACACGAATTGTAATTATGTCAATCAAAAAATTGTTCCAACCAACAACGGTTTCGTAAAATTTGTTATTTTAATTAATTGTGGAACCATTGGAATACATGTAAAAGAGTGTAAAGCAAATTTTGTAAACGAGGGTCGAGCATTACTTGAGCCAAGTTTCGATCGCAGCTCTCATCGATCTTGTTTAGCATTGAACACATCACAAACAAAACAAAGAATGCTACAATTACAACAACGGTCTGTTAATTAATTTAGGGTTTTCGAGGTCCAAAGAGCTATAAATTTGGCTTCCAAACTGGAGATGAGTGCAACCCTTTGAGTCGACACGAGGCTCGCAGTCGCGACGGAGTCGTAAAAGGCCACTATTCTTACGTCGATCCAAAAGGAGTGCTAAGAGTGGTCAGATATGAAGCTCATCCAAAATATGGCTTTCGTGTGCTTCTCGACGCCTTCAAGAACAACGAAAAGTCAGAGAAAACAAAGTCTGAGGAAGGAAACAAAATTACAAGGAAACGGCATTGATTTTCAGTGCTCCAATACTTTTGCCATTTAATTTCATTTTTTCATTTCGGTTTTAAGGATGCCAAAAGTACGGGTATCACATACTTTTTCATTTCTATTATAAACAGTTTTTGCTTTGTTTCTGGAATTGAAATTCTTTTCACAGCAACTTTTTTCTGAAACATAACGAAATTCAATTTCAATTTCACATGTTGGATTAATATTACATGAAAATATTACGTGAAACATCAGAACCTGTGCTTTTGATGAAAAAAAATTCGCATCAGAAATCATTTTTGTTCACATCTTTTCGATTCGTGAGATGTGTTACGAAACAACGAATATCGCAACTTTTACACTTACCTGTAATAACTTTGTTATAGAATGAAACATTTAGAACAAAATTTTAATCGTTGAACTTAAATTTGTTTTAAAAACTCGATTACTCTTGTTTCACAATATGAGCGATTATATAAGAGTTCACATTTTACAACTAATGAAATTTTCAGTTCTTTTATTAATATAAATATTTATTTGTGTGAAAACTTAAAAACATGAAAAAATGCAGAAGTGACATGTTATTGAAGAGGCAACAAATGTTTATTTACACTCAAAGTTCTTTAATCGGACCTCTCGAATCATTCGATTTGAACAATAATTTTCAGCTATTTTCAGAATAAAAATTCGTCTTTCAAATAGGTAAATATCAATTTTACCTTTTTGAAGGCTTAAAACCTGAAAATATGGGAAGTGGTTCAGTGGTCCTAGTAGAGTAGCTGGTTGACTTTATTTCATTGTGTTTGCGAGCTGTGTCCTCGGAAGACTGTGTCGCTGCAATGTCGTAGATTACATCGTCAAATACTTGTCCTTTTACTACTCTTTCGTTTTCGTTTGAGTTTACTTTTAGAACACTTCCAACGGATTTACTGAACGACGCTTTGTTTTGTGAGCTTTTCTGAGCGTTTGGAATATCATCGATTGTTATTATATCGGTTCCGTAATCCAAAGATGATTGGTTCGGTTCCTCTAGCGCTCTGGACTCACTTTTCTTTACTTCTGTTTTTCTTTTGTCTATCGAAGAATAACCGTACACGTCAGGTTTGCGCGAATAATCGGTAATTGGTTTAAAATCCGTGATCAATTTTTTGATTTCATCTTTGAGTAGAGGCAACTTATTCGACTGTTTGTAAGGTTTCGTGTTCTGATCGATTGCTTTCGTTTCGCCAGTCGAGATGCTTAAATGTTTGCCATCAATGATAGGCAACGATACTTTTTCAGTAATTACAGACAACAACGCTTTTGCATTTTTGTGCTTCGAAATTGGATCACTTATCGACTTATTCTTCACTATTATTGGGCGAAAAGGGTCTGAATCGATCTTCGCCTTCACGACTGTTAGCGGTTTTTGAAATTTGTTTGACGATGTTGTTCTTATTTCGTTGTTTGTAAACGTTTTCTCGATATGCTGTTTTTTCACATCGTTTTTAGGCGTAATCATGTTGCTTAAACGATGCCCTTTAAAATTATTATGCTTTGACACAGACTTGTGGCCAGAAAACGATTGCTTTGAATGCGGGTACATCGAAACGTAGTTAAAGTCAGATTTCCATACTTTAGAGATGGGCGTCACTCTGACTGGATAATGATTACGAACATTATTTGGACGTTTTTGACTCCTGTAAAATGATTGCAGGCGTGCATCGGGTTTGTAATTATAAGTAAGATACGGTTTCGCGTAATTTTCGTGAATTTGTGAGTAACCGTAGTTCAATGAATGTATATGATTTTGAGGGTACGCAGTACACGGCATTGGTGGGTAGTAAACCGAGACTGCTGGTGAAGAGGATCTGTGAACCAGAGACCGATGTTGCGGACGCATAAACGCTGGTTGCCGAGCAAACGGAGCGTAGGGTACATACCGCTGATTCTGTTCACAATTACAGTAATTACGATTACAATTTGACAGCTAGTTTTGGTTTAAAGAGTTACCTGAACGACGAAACTCGATTCACAGCGAATTACGAGTGTCAGCAGAGCGCAAACTGCGAATTATAAGAATTTGTTTAGAAAACATTACATTACATAACTGCAGCTTAATCTTAATGAATCGTAATTAACTAATTTAAGAGTGATGCGTGCAATTCAAGTGAATGCGTTTCGAGAGAACAAAATGAAAAATTGTTATTTTGAAAGAAGAAGAAAATGTGTTCGTTTTCGGTCAAATTTGAAAAGAAAATAAATCGATGCGAAGCTGATAAGAATGCAAACAATCATTTATTCATGCATTACAGTTGACTTGTCAAAGCTTAAGCTTTGCTTTACTTGGTAATAATCTATCGAAATTCGCAGTGAAGTTGTGAATTACATTTTTAATGATTTAACGTTCTGAAAAGTTTCACAATGAAATCGCATTTTCAACGTTTATTTTCAAATGTGAAACGAAATGAATGATAGAATTTGGCTTTATATATATTTGGTTTAATGAACTGTACGATGATGAAATATTGATTCAAAAGAAAGTTATTTTTTCACCGCAAATTTAATATGCACGTTAAATACAACATGTTTACCAAAAAACAGCGTTTATATTCGCGAGTTTAGAAATGAAGAAAATTGTTAATCAGTTTGTTACGAGATATGAAGTAAACGTGCTATTTTTGAAGTAAATGCATGAATTTAAAGTGCTCGCTGCCTGTTGCACTTGTCTTTTGATTTATTCGCGATTAAAAGTAACACTTAAAGACATACACACACACACATAAGAGTGTTGTTGCCTTCTCTTATTGCTTTTTCTTAAACAATTTCTCGCAAATCCTGCAAAAAAATGGAGCAAAAAGTAGGCAATCATTGGATGTACACAATATATTAAATCTTTGTGTCTCATTAATAACGTCTTTTCAAGAGCACAGCTGCAAAAAAGTGCTTCGAACGACGTTTGCGTTCAGTAAATCATTCGATGGTTTTTTGGGTACAAAAACATTTACTGAACTTTGCGACTGAATTTAATTTCAATTCATTATACTCGCCGTGAAATACTGAAACACTTTGAAAACGTTTTCACACTGAAATCATAATCATCATTAAATGAACATGCATTGTAATTGCGATTCGAAATCAATCACAACACACTGTCCGTTCAGATTTGATTACATTATTATGCGATTCGCGAGTACAGTAATGAACAATTTATTACGTTTTGATCGCTATTAGAAACTTGTTTATCTCCATTCAAAAGTAATGCGATTAAATGGAACACTTTTGTCCTTTACTTTACTGTACAAAAAATGTAGTGAATTATTAATTTAGCAAAATGAAATTCGTGTTGTAATCGCTCACACTTTTTAAGGCGAAAAATAAGTAAAAAAGTTATGAAATGAAACACTGTTTGCGAACAACAACAAACAGTTCGCAGAACGTTATTAATGTTTGAACACATTTTTACGGCGCAATGTTCTGAAAATATGAAACTTATCAGAAATATTACAATTTTTTGCTTTCACAAACAGTTGTGTGTTTGTGTGTGCGCTGAAAAACGCGATGCAACGAATCTTCTTCTCTACTCTTCTTTTATTGCATTTCGTTTCTGTGAAAAAGTGGACACAGAACGGAACGGATAGCGAATAATGAAAAGCAAGAAAGAAAATATATAAGAAAAAGAATGAAACAGAGTATAAAACGATATACACAGTGAACAAAGAGCGAACACTGTGTTTCTCAACAATCTCAATGCTCATTGAAAAGAAGTTCGCATTAAAAATAAGAAAAATTAAGTTTTGAAAAAGTAAAAGAATGAAAAATTAGTCAACGTTCTCACAGTCTCAAAACTGCTCGACTAAAGGTTCTTGGTTTCTTGGTTTTATCTATTATGTATACGATGTCAACAACAACAAAACAGCAACAATTTCGTTGCCTTTTTGTTCGCTGCAATTTAAACGAACACAACGAGAATGACAACGCGCTGTGTGTGTATGTGTGTGTGTGTACCATTAAATTCAATTTAATCATCATTCAAATGGAACAATAATAACGGAGAGACTGACTAATTTTTTGGAGCGATTCCAGAGATAACGAAAGCAAAGAAAGACAATTATTGCAAAAGTAGTAATGAACAATGAACTGAATAGTGAACATCGAAAAGAAAAATTAGCAATAAAAAATTATCTCGCATTGAACAGATGCACAAATTATTTCAATCATTAAAACTTGAAATTTTATGCATTACTTTTGAAGAGAAAAAAGTTCTACAATCAATATTGATCAAAGGCTCATAAACAACGATCTTATTTTTGTGTCATGTAAATTTCACTTTAATGTTAAGATAATAATTACTTGAAAAAATCACTCTAACGTTCAATGTATGAATAATTTAAAATTTTGAAAACATGTACACTCGCGACTATAATAATCACATACTTCGCACAAGTCCTCATCTTACATACTCCCTATGGGAGCCATGGTAACAAAGAACTATTCTTTTGATCGGAAAAAGAGTGTGTGTTAAAAGAAGAGCAAACAGTTTCGACAATATTACTCGGTACCTTTTGCGACTACCACAGCGACCAAATGGACAACTCGACGCCGGCGGCTGACCATCGTTGCACCAAAACAAAGCAATAAAACGTAAATTCTCAGTCCGACAATGTTTGTTCAGCCGGACAGTCTTTTAAATAAACAATCTGACTGCAGATCGTTTACCCGACATCTCCACATTTAGCAAATTAAAATTTCGATGAGTGATGAGTAGGAGAGAAGAAAATCAAAACAAGGATGCTATTTATTGTCAACTGTTCAAGGTCGGGAAAACACTGTGAGTCTGCAACTCGTGAAGTCCGTATGTATTTATCCAGTCTGAAAGTGGGTTGTAACAACGGGGACACGGTTGTGAAGGAGGTACTCATTTGATTTCACTATTTTCAGTCCAACTTTATTTAAAAGAAGAAATGTTGTTTTTGAAAGAGCGGTGTTTCGTTTTGTAAAGCATTTGAATACAAAGTAATACGTGTATTTAAAAGAGATGCAAATTGTGTAAACGACCTTTAAAAGAGTTTTATACTTTAAGCAGTTTACAAAACGCAAGCAGTGATCAACTGTTTGTTATCTCTTTTTTGTGTGTGTGCTTCAATACATTGAATAATGGCTTGGCTTGCATTGCGTTCAGTGTTTGCATACAGTTCACTTATAAAGAAACGAATTGTGGAACAAAAAACAGTTTTAGAGAATGAAGCGTAATTCACGTTTAAATATATTTTTACGACGAAATAAATTCGAAACAAAAATCCGTAACAATGTGTATTCTTTACGGACGAATAAATGTGACGAAAAAAGTGAAAATTATAAATCGGAGGGATAAGAGAAACAAAAATTAAATTATGTATTTACAAAACAACTGAGAGAAGAATTGATGTTTGAATTAATGTTTTGTTTGATGGTTTGGTTCCGGGTTAACGCTAACGTCGATTAAACTGCATAAAATTAGGTTTTATGTTTAACGTGTTTAACATTAAGAAAACAGTTATTCACAAAAGTAATAAAAAACAAGTAAATAATCGAAGAAGAAACAGTGATCAAGTGAACCTCGCAATGACATTTAGCCTCTAATTGCGTTTCGCAATTTCGATGATTTTGGTTTGGATTCTTCGACCGACAATTTCAATGAAATCGAATCGCTGCTCTTTTGGCATTCAACGTTGTACCACCAGTCGCACACACCGCTCTTCTCGCTGAAGATTGTTCCGTTTGGACATAAAAAGCTGTGGATTCGTGTGCCTTGACACATGTGCCACACTTGGCACTGAGTTTCGAAGTCCACGTAGATGCCTGACTTCGGTTGACGAGCGCAATCGAAACTTGTTTTCGGAATGCTGTGGTATATCGGATAATCTTGTCCCGGCGTTCCTTTGCGACTGGTTACCCGTTGTTTCGGTGATTGAGTTATCGAATTCAACGATTTCGGAGACGATAAGCCTTTTCGCTTGGAAAACGTGCCTCGATTTATAGTGCCGCTGGTGTTTAAATCGTCGCTTTCGTTATTCAATTCTTGTGTCTTTTTCGATCGGTACTGTAAAACATTAAATTTTACAACAAGCACTTAAATAGAACAAACGAGTAAATCATTTTTCGCTGATGCACCAATTTCGAAATTAATCGTGAAAAGTATTTCGCGTTCGTCTATAAAAAGATTAGCGACACTTAATGCCGAATAAAAGTTGCAAAACAGCGACGAGATTTACTTTTGAGTACCATTCGAAATAAATCTGGTTTTATATAACTTATTTTTGAGCAAAAAGTTTCACTGATAAAAAAGTAGTGATTTCGAAATTGGAATTCGTTCGTATTTGTGCATTCTGAACACAGTGAGTGACATGTTGCTTGCCGTCGGTCTGTGCACACAAATCGCTTGTTTTTGGAGAAAAACGGTCAAAAAAGTAATTTCGATAGGTTAACTGTAACACTGTTGAATTACGATTGAAATTGAATTAAACTTTTGAGATCTTTTGAAGATCAATGTTAAAGCAATGAATTGTAATCTCACATTTGAATTTCAAAACTTTCGAATCAGTAATTCGTCTTCAAAGATTGTTTTTTCATCATT
>NCKV01000214.1:0-22827 GCA_003675905.2 Leptotrombidium deliense
CGGTTTC
This sequence comes from Leptotrombidium deliense, assembly GCA_003675905.2. Lineage (NCBI taxonomy): Eukaryota > Metazoa > Arthropoda > Arachnida > Trombidiformes > Trombiculidae > Leptotrombidium > Leptotrombidium deliense. Next base: position 8 of record NCKV01000214.1, read on the forward strand.
ACAATGAGTCCGCATAAAGCGGCCGGAGTTTGGGGAGATTATCGAAGTTGTGATACTCCGGTCGCAACAATTCGCAACGCTCTCGAACATATCAGTGAGAACCACGATTACGTACGTCTTTTCACTTTTTCACTCTTCTGTCTTATTTTAACTGCAAACTGCGAACAATGAAAACAATCGTTTGAACAATTTTCTGCAGTTGGTTTATTTTTTATTTCGGTTTAAAATTAAACCTCGCAGATTACAAGTAACTGGTAAATGCGACACAATCGGTGTATGAGTAAAGTATGTGTTAATTTTTGCTTAATTACATAAAAGAGCGTATTTTCAGTGACACTTTAATTTGCTCGAAAATAACACCGCATTCAATCTTGTTCACTTTAATTACTTTTTCAGCGAAGTTTGTTATTTGAATTTTAGAGTGTGAATCGCAGCTGGCTTCACTTTGAACGGTAAAATCAAATTTAATTAATGCGTGTTGTGAAACGTTGAATACGGTGAACACAAACTTTGCTATCAGTGATGTTTGATGCATTCGAAGTGTGCACAGTTTCCACAAATTATGTCTCTCTTAATTTGATTACTGTGTTTATGCTTTCCAACTTTGTGGACGCAATGAATTGCAATGAACTGAAATCAAATGAAAGCGCATCGCAATGTGAACACAAATATATAATATAGCTGTGATTGTCGTTTTTTCTATTCCGATGAATTGTAAATGCAAAATTTTTTTACGATTGAAAAATATGGTGAAACTGCATTTCGGAAGTTATGTCTTCACTTGATTTCACAGAAAGAGTTTTTGCGAATTCGATTTCACGTGAAAGAAATGCAGATTTTCTTTATTGATCCTTTTTTAGTTGCTGAGAAAGCTGCTTTTACCAGCATTCATTTGCATGCTTTTCTGAAAAAACATCATAAATATTTCAAATATCAGCCTTTTTGTAGGTTATACTTCGCGTAAGTTTCACTTCGAGAAAATTAAGGCATATTGAAATGAAAATAAACCTTTTTCCGACGATTCATTTTATACAATTTTCACTTTTAAGTAACTTTTAAATTAAAGTGTAAATATACACTCAACAGTTAACTTAATGTTTGACGTTTCTTTACGACTACTGTTCAACAGAATCAAAAGCAATGAATACTTTAACAACACAGCACTTATACCTCAAGATATACATTTTACGAGTATTAATAGTACAGAGAATTGAAGAGTATAATTCCTCTCACATTGCAACTAAAGCTTTATTGACTATCGCTACTTTAACAACTGAAAATGAATATTTAATTACACTGTAAGCTGAGTGTTGCGAACGGTTATTACTATGTTCTTCTTTCTTTATGAATAAACAAAAATTGTTGCACAAAACGAGCAGAACGAAGACTAGTGAGATTAAATTTTGTTTCTCATCATTTCTTTTCGGAAGCATTACGCAAAGCATGAAAATTGCAGTTTGACGGATGGGTGATGCATGCATATGATTCTTAATTTAAGGAAGCTTTAATTTGAGAAAAACATCTTTTCTGTGTCATATCGCGCGAAATGTATCATTTCGACGGTTTCAGCGAAATTTCAATTTCCTTTGCTCGCAAAATTTGTTGTTTTTGATCGGAAAGAGGAAAGAAACGAGAAAAGAGAAGGAAAAGAGGCACGTCGACGTTTGATACGAAAGAAACGTTTTCTACGCGATTTCATTCAAATGAGAATCACTGCAATCGCAATATTCAGCGATTTTATGTTTCGCAACTCCAATTCGTTGTCGCTACCGAACACTTCACGTCGCGTTTTTGCGTGTAATTCGCGATTTACTGCCGCAAAAAGCGAAAGCCGCTGAAATAATAAAGCAACAATAATTTGATAAGTAAAAGGAGCGCAAGAAGAATATGATTTATGACATGCAGTACTGTCGTAATTATGAAAAGTTTTCATAAAACACAAGTAAAAGATGTCATTTAAGTGTGAGTTATACGCACATTTCTTACGAGTGAATTGTTTTTTATTGTATTTGTAACGAAACATCGCGAAAGTAATTCATTATTTGGACGCACAGACATTCGCTGCTTTCATTGCGATTTGGAAGCCGCAATTTTACTGTCTACGACTACATTCTGTACAGTATTCTCCCAAAGTATTCGCTGTTCATGTCGAACGTACTATTCAATAACGAACGAACGAACGAACGAATGATAGCCAATAATCAATGAATTCCTTTTTAAACAGTCTAGACAATGCATTGGAAATACGTTTTTTAATAATTTATACTCGACTGCGTTTGAACGTGCAGTCTAGACTCAATTTCATTGTGTTTGTTTAATTTCGGTTGCTGAATTTAAACGCTTTACTTATTTTCGAATTACATTGTTGTTCATGTGAAACATTTTTAAAAAGCGATTCTTTACGTCTACTTCAATTTACACAAACGTATGATTTTAATAATAATCATTGTATAAGCGACTACTTTACAATGCATCGTAAAACAAAACTGAATTTTGAATGAACAACATTATTGAATGTTCTTGAAAGAAATTGTTTCTTCAAACATCACTTGCAATGTTTAGACTTAAATAATGATTATTGTAACTGTTTTATTGTTCTTGTTTCGCTGCATAAGTATAACACTAATTTATCGTTTATTTAACATTTCTAGCTTTCATTAATATTTAAAATGAGTGTAAAATAAATTCGCAATGAATTTCGCTTTTGTTATTGCTTTTCTGGAAACATTTTGAACGATAAGAAACGAGAGTGTGTGTTTCGCTAGCGAAACAGCTTGAATTAATGGACACTGTTTTCGATGTGTTTGCAATAAAGTTGGTTTGCAGCGAAAAAGAAGAAGTGAAAGCGAATTGCAAATTGAATAATTGATTTTGATTGCGAATTTCAGGCAGATTACTGGTTGTGGACGGGAGACATTGCTCCGCACGACATATGGAATGTGACGCGTGAAGAGGTCATTTCGCAAATTTCGCTGGTCACTTCTCTGATTAAGCAATACTCGAAAGTTCCTGTGTTTCCAGTGATCGGAAATCACGAAGGAGTACCTGTCAACAGGTGATTACACTTTTGCTTACATTTACTCTGCATCGCATTTGATTACGTTTTAATTACAAACTAAATAAGTGAACAACATTCACTGCTCAATGCTGTGATTAATGATTTAACTGTAATTGAAGTGTTCGTTGCTCACAGCAACATCCGCCGATTCAGGCGCACATAAATTGCAATGTAATACATCGAATATGTTGTTGAAAGCGTCGTTGAAAAGTAGAGTGAATTTGAATAGAAAAGAAGTGAGCGACGAATTGAATGATGGATGAAGTGTTGTCGAAAATCGATGCAGACTCACACAATTCACTGATCTCTTGTCAGTGTCCTGACAACAAAAAGCACGAACTTTAAAATTAATGCAGAAAACAGTTTCCCACCTCCAGAAGTGAAAGGCACCATTTCAATTTCGTGGCTGTACGATGCAGTCGCCAAAGAATGGTCGTATTGGTTGCCCGAGGATGCCATTCGGACACTCCGATAGTGAGTATAAATTTAATTTACTGCTGCTATTCAAAAAGAATTTGTTTTTATCGTCGAACCGTCAAACATTGAATTCAATTTGTTGACTATCAGTGAGCATCAATTGCGTTGCGATGAATAACTTTCACTCAAAACGACTCGAATTGCAACGTTCCTCTCAACTACTCTATTTGCGTCTTCATTTCGCACGACATGTACATGTATATATCACACAGTACACTGTACTCCACGATGACTACCATTCTCGCAAATTCAATTTACAACTTCGCTAATATTTCCTGTTACATAAGCAAACAGCGAACAAAAGTACAGCAAATGTTCATTTCCCTTCCGTAATTAAGATACGAGAGTTAATTAAACGAAATCTTGCTATCAGAACAAACGGCAAATATTGCGAGTGAAATTCATTAAATAATAATAAATGTAACGTATCAATTACAATAACGTAAACTAGTACTGGATAACGTATGCAAGGCTTTCTTCGCATTTGTTAACTGTCACTGTTTTGTGAATCGATTGCAAACAGCAAACTGTTTATTATTCGCATTCATTTGCAAATGAAATGAAGAATTATTGCGAACTATTTTCGTGTACATTTTAATCGATGTGAAAATGTTCAATTTGTCATCTCTGTGTTGTGAATGCAGAAACAACAACTGAAATAGCAGCAGCAGCAGCAACAACAACATGATTGAACATTCACTCATTCATTCAGTGATCGTTTTGATTGCGTAAATGTATTATTTATGAAATGTCGTCGTTCTTGAAATGTGAAAAACATAAAGAGCAAAAGAGAAAGAGTGAAATTTATTTCTCGAAACGATAACATTTAATATTTGAACTCGTAAACGTTTCAATCATAAAAGTGAAACGTGAAGAAATTTATTCAACGTTTCGATAATTAAAATGTTACGAATTGCGAATTGCGTTAAATTTAATGCAATAAAGCAATAAATAGAGAAGAGAGAATTTGTGAATTCGTTAATTTGAATGTATCAAAAACAGAGGCGAATGAGTGTTTGCTCGCCAAGCGATGTCTTTCGAGAAAAGTTCTAATTAAAGATGTTTAATGAGTCGTTGAATTGAAAGAATCTAAAAGAGCACTCATTAAGTGAATGATTTATTGAGGCTCACAATCAAAGAAATACATTAAACGCGTTGTCGCGCTACATTTTGAACACGAGTTTACTTTTAGCCGACCAACATGACGGTCTCCCTTATTCAACTCAATCTCTTTTCTTCGCCACTTTTTTACATCAACTTCGCGAATGTAATCTCTAATAAATGCACTGCACTTTAGAGCTCATTGCCGAAGAGTTATGAGAATTATGCAGAATTCTTAACATTCTTATTATTGACATCGACATGAGCCGGCAATGAATGTACTCCTTTATGATTTATGGATCGTTTCGAAAAGCAGAATGCATTACCAGTGAACTGTGTGTTATAAAAATGGTCAAAAGTAATGTAATGTAATTCAATGTAAAGTTGCCTTTTGCAGTAGCAACTTTAAAGCGTCGAATTATTTATTATATATGCACAAAGAACATCAAGAAAATTTAAAATACAACTCATCATTGAGTATGCTGATAACGCAACGGCAACACAATAGAAATGAATAGTTTCGCAAAAATCGAATGTTGATTAGAACAGAACAATTGATGCGCGATTTAATTGTCGTAATTAACGATTGATCAGAACGTTCATTTCTTTAGCGGAGGTTATTACACGGTTAAAGTAAAACCTGGATTCAGAGTAATTTGTATAAACACCAATTACTGCACGCGATTGAATCCGTGGACACTGTACGACCCAATCGATCCTGGTAAGCAACTAGCTTGGCTCACCAGGGAGTTACTCGAAGCGGAATACGCCGAAGACAAAGTGCACATCATTGGCCACATTCCGCCAGACAACAAAGAATGCACTCAAGCTTGGCTGTTCAATTTCTTACGAATTATAGATCGCTTTCAACACACTGTGTTAGCTCAATATTACGGACATACTCACAGAGATGAATTTAGAATTTTGTATTCGCCGTACAACTTGCGGAAACCGATAAGTGTCGCATACATCGGTCCGAGCATCACTCCATTCACGGAAAACAATCCAGCATATCGAGTGTATAAAACAGACGAAAAGGGATACGTGAAGGATCACGAAACGTATTTCTTTAATCTGACCGAGGCGAACAAAGGTCAGTCTCCGCCGAAATGGATTTACGAATACAAAGCTTCGAAAACGTTTAATTTGGACGACTTGGGACCGGAAGGTTGGCATCGCTTCGTTGGCCGACTCATCGAAGACGATCACCTTTTCCAACACTTTCATAAGTGAGTAATAGTCTGTCGCTGTGATCATTGGTCAGTGAACGAATGTTGCGATGCATTTCCGTTCTGCAACAACAATGCAATGAATTTGTCGCACATTCAATCTCTGCTTTTTGCAATTAACTTTCGGATAATTTATATTCGTTTCAATTCGTATATTCAAGGAATTTTGGTTGAATAAGCAAAATAAAAGTGAAACAATGCAATGCCTTTAAAACGAAAAATGCAGCGAATATAAAGTACGCTTTGAAAAGCGAATGCGACTTAGTTTCATTGAAATGAATGAATTTCGTTGAAACAGTTCGCTTAACATGCAATTGCGAACAATTTATATCATGTTTTATATGTTCGCGACGAATGCAAGAAAACATTAAACATTTGAAGTAATATTGTTCACAGCGAGTGTGTGTGTTTAAAAGTAACTTTAATTACATTCTTCTTCGCTTTTCATTTCATACACAATATAATGTAATTTAAAAGCGCAAACTTTTTTCTTCATTTCAAACTTTTGCAAAACGAATGCAAAAGTCGAGGAACATAAAGAAAAGATCGGTTTGCGGTGAATTACAAATGCATTGCAAAAATATGCTTCTTTGCAAACAGTTTTCAACGTTAAATTAAATCAACTTTTGCTCGAGATTTGAATTTTAAATTAGTGAACGCAAACAAAGCGTTTCGAATATGAAATTCATAACAATAATACAACTACTGCGTATGTTGAAACGTTTATTATTATTTCCGCAGGCTTTATTATCGATGGAGTGAAGTGAAACGTTACGATATTTGTGATAAAGAATGCAAGCAAATCATTGTCGACGATTTGCTTGTTGACCATCCATTGAAGACGAAACCTCGCAAATTGTTCGGACTTCGCAGACACTGACAGTGAACAAAAAGCAAATAACTTTGCAAATTACAATTTGCAAAGCGTTTTGCATAGAGGACCGTATTTATTGATCTCCGTTTTGTTATTATACGAGACACACATTTTCGTTAACACACAATCTCCGTCTCCGTTGAATATTGAAAACAGTACAATTCGAATATTGATTTTGAGAAACGAACCAAATTCGTGCATCTTGCAAACAACGAATGAGTGAACTGTTAAATTAAAGTGAAGCAACGGAAAGTAAACGCGATTCTAACGCGATTCAGCGAGATTTAATAAATATTTTTTTGGTCTCCGAAAAAGTTATGTAAGTAATTAACATCAATTACGAGAAAACAGCATCGAAGTTCTCGCGTTGCAGTTTATGTTAATGATGCGTAAAAAATGTAATTTTGTGCAGTAATTTAAGAAATATTGTAAAAATAAGTGCCGAAATAAACTCGTAATTAAAATCTTTTTATAATTTTCGTTTGCGAACTTTCGCTATTCACTGTTTAAACTCGTTCATTAACTGGGCTAATATTTTCTTTAATCGCTGAATTTCAATTTTCGACACTATTTTCAGAACTCAAAATTCGTTTATTAAAAACGCCTCTTTTCAACAAAATATAATATGCGTCGCAAATTAGGAAAATAACGAACATTCGCAATGTTTATATTATATTAATAATTATCAATTAACGACGACGTTTGCGTCTACTGTCATTGCGTGCACTTGGACCAGGACTCGGACTGCGACGATTTTTGCCACGACTGTCGGTTCTCGAAATCGGTGGAATTGCTGACTGCCCAACGGTCGATACCGCTGACGCTCGCGAAATGGAACTCATCGCTCCTTGTCTACCCGTGAATTTGGCTGCAAATAAATATAAATTAGGTTTGTTTCTTGGTTTCAGAGAACTATTTCTGCAGCGAAAGCATAAAATTGCGATGTCTGCATATCACTCACTGGCTACTGTGTGACAATAACAAATTGCAGCCATAAAAGCTGTGAATATTACGAAGGTAACAATAAACGAAATTAAGATTATCAAGTAAGTCGATAAACCTTCTGTGTGCTTGTCTGGAATTGCGTTTGTTCCAAATTCGATTGAAATGACTGCGAATGAAATCAATTTAAATCAGAAACGGCAGTAAAAGTGAAACAGTATTACATTCACAGTTCATGAGACTTTTTTCAACGTAACCAAAGTTGCGACCAGATCCACAACCAGTTGTTCTGATACACGTTCTAGCTCTACATTTGCATCTTTTTCCATCGTTTTTTGTTGCACAAGTATTTCTTGTAATGCCTGTGTTATTGTTCAAGTTAAAACACTGTTCTTTGCTTTTTGCAAGACAAGAATATGGCGAACTGTAAGCACCGAAAGCATCTCTAGTGCAGTTTATTTGTTTTATTTTTTTCCACTGTTCTTGCGACTTTTCTAGTTGATCTGTGATTACTGTACAATGATGATGCCAGACACAAAACTCTATACCACTTTCGACACAAGACTTTTCATCGTCATACACCTGACAAAAAGCATTTCCATCGATTTTTATTAGTTTCGACTTTGTGCCAACGATCAACGTAAACGGTTTTACTCTGAAATTGAAGTGATACGTTTCTACCATCTTCTCTTCAATAGTGAAAGCGTTGAGCAAGCAGCCTGTTGCACCAATATAAACATGTAACTCAAGTTTGCCATCGGTCGTCAATGCGAATATATATTTAGTAAGGCCTATTGTTATCGCTATCATCTTTAAAACGGCTTTTTGTCTATCGTAATTGTAAGGATGTTCGCAGTTAACTGGAAGACGAAGTGGACATTGCACCGATCTGGTTTCACCTCTAGTAAAAGTACAATCTTTAAATGTTTTCATTAAATCGTCATCAGTTTTTCTAGAAATCTGGCCGTTATTATCGAAGCATTGAAATTGTGCATTAGCATAAAATGAATTCGGAAAATCTTTATTTGCGCCTCCAAAAGCGCAAAATGCTCCTTTTTGATTGTCATCGACGCTATATGTCATCAATCCAAGGACACCTCCAGAATAATAATTGTATATAGCGGATGCAGCGTACATAATATCAAATGATGATGCCAATGTTACACCACACCTTAGATAGCTTTTCTCGAATGAGAGTAACTGATTACTTGTGGTGCCTGGGTCATTTGTGCAAATTTGCGCTATTCGAGAACCGTAATTTATGAGTTTACTGTTGTTGAATTTTGTTTCTTCTGCCAATTTTTCATTAAACATTAAGAAAACTCTAGAATTGTACCAATAACCACCGATAAATCGTGCCATTGGCAAATCAATTTGTATGTTCGATGTTTTCAACGAAAGCTTTGCCGCTTGCAAACTGATCGCATTAAATACATTTGGGTTAGTCTTATCCTGTCCAGCAAAATATAGTACTTTAAATCTGTCTGTACCAGAAGATGCAAACATAAAAATAGAGTCATATGTATCTGCTTGCGTAATGCGAGTCAGTACTGTTCCAAAATCTTCGCTAAATACTCCGCAATATAATGTGAACTTGTTTTGTGGCACCTCATTCTTGGTGCACACCACAAGTTTTTCATCACTAAATGAATCGATTACTTCGACGTAACTCGTGCATTTGTTGTTGTTTATTGGACACTGAATCAATTCTTTCGAATTTACTTTTCGCATATCATTGCCAGAGTGAACGCTTATTCGATTTCTGCATTAAAAATGAAGGCGAAAGTTAATCGCATCAAAATTGAATAGAAACGCATTACTTGGCGCCGACGAATAAGTGTCCTTTGAAGAAGAAGCTCGCACTGTAATCGGAGTATTCATTCGTTACGCTCATAACTGTTATTCCGAAATCAAACAGTAAATTATATGCACTTTGTGTTAGTTGTTGGTCATAGTTACCCTCTTGTGAAATGTAACCGCAGCGACAAAAATGTATGAGAACGATAAAAATCACCAAAACACTCATTCGGCTGCCATTTATTTTCATTTCGAACATTTTTGCTGTTCGAATGTTTCAGTAAAATGGAAGCATTCGCATCGAGAGTGTAACAATGCTGTCAATGTTCATTCGTCTGTTCTTTCATCTTTTCGATACACATTTGGATACATTTGCAAACCGTTCGTTTGCCTTTTGTTTAATTATTGCTCCCAGTTTTCGTTCAGCTTTTAAGCATTCAAAAGCATTTCGTGTTTCATTTTAATTGAAGCTGACTTTTCGCTGACATTTCATGGCAGTCATTTATAAATGAAATTACGTAGAATTGAAGTAAAATTTTTGTCGCAGGAAACGTTTGCAAAATTAAATCTTGAAAATGTCTTCCACTTTTGTTCTGCTCGTTTCGCTGAATTATTTATTGTCTTTCTGTACTCGACACGTCGAAATATATGCAAAACGTTTGTTTGTCGTGTTTGTTCAAAATTTAATCTAAAAGCTGAAATATTGCTCTGTCTTTGCCTTTGCTTTTAATATTATTGTGTGTCTCGACTGCATTGCATTCGATTCGATTCGTTGTTCAAGCAACATTTGCAAAGTTCACGGAATTACGGAATTTGTTATTAAAAAAGTTGCCTCTAGTCAGGCTAAAGTATTTGTTTTTCGTTTATTATAGCAAACATTGTATAAAACACATATTTTTTTGTTATTGAATACAATTTTTATTTACATTAAAAGTATTCAACATTAAAGTTAAAAGTTACGCGAATATGGATATTGTTTGAGTGAAAAGTTTTTCATATATTTTCACAAAAACATTGCGTTTCGTTCGCTTTTAAGTACAAACATTGTACGTTTAAAATAATTAACGCATTCTCCGTTAATTGCTCGCATTCATTTTGTGCAACGAGTGAAAGTAATTTTTAATGCATATCTCAAGTGTGTATCGCGTGCGTCGTTCACTTTTTATTGTTTTTAACGGTGAAATGTGTACAAAAAAATGACACGAATGCATGAGTACACAAAACTCATAAGCACTTTTGTTGAAATAAAAAACGAATACATAGACGTGAATGAATTTATTAGATCGCTGATGCGAACTCAGTTTCACGTTTCGCTTTCAGTGAAACGTTGTGATTTGCCAGCGAATTTGCCTTCTTGTTGTGCCAGACACAATGGAAACTAATTTTCGGATTTATTTGCTTTTGTCTCGAATTTTGCGGCAAATCACTTTTCACTGTTATTTCAGAGGCTTAAAAGATAAATACCCAATTTTACGCTTTGTTTTTTTGCAAAAATTATTTTATAAGAGTTGTATAAACAACGACAACGACAAAAGCATTGTTTACTGAATTTGAAACATATCAACATGGGCTATGTTTTTGTGCGTGTCTATTGAATTCGGATTAAATTGTGTAAAACAAAAGCTGTGTGCATCGATCTATTTTGCTCTGTATTCGAAAGTATACTTTGTGCGACCGTTTTGTAAAAACATCGCCGGATTCGTGACAAGCAGCAAACAGTTTTCAGTGAACTCTTCCACATTTTTCACTTTTTCACACATTTCTGAACAATTTTTCGTTCGCGAATTTTTGAAAACACGATTTTCGGCTGAAATATGTGAGAACAAGCGTTGAATAATACACATTCAAGTGATGTCCGCGATGCGTTATATCGCTTTACAAACATCAGTGTTAATGTATCAAAAACAACGTGAAGTGTGTTAATTTTGCTTCCTATTCTTTTCGAAGTCAATTTAAAAAGCGAAATGTGTTTCTGTGAAAAGTTTTAATTACACAGCGTTTGCAGGTCACACAATCGATACAACAAACGAGACTTGAGTCTAAAATTACATACGTTTCAATTCAGGTGTGTTTGTATTTGCAATGAAAACAGAAACTCTGTTGCAATTGAAACAATTCGATGCTTCGAAAGTATAAATTTCAATTCGCGAAAATATTTTTAAAATAAATAAAAATTCGAGTGTAAAAAGCAAAAAGTTCTAGAACCTAAAATTGTGTTCACGTTCATCTCGTAAGAGGTCAGCACTAAATTATCACTCATTTCGTTTGATTTTTGCGTCAATGTTTGCAAACAAAATTGAAAATTTTCGATTTTTTCTTCTTTTCTCGAAGATGTTGAAAATTATTATATAATTTCTTTTTTCGCACGTTTTTCGGAAAAGTTGATAACATTAGAATACAATTGCGTTTTTCTTCGCACAAGAGAAGAGCGCATACATTTTTTATTCTGAATTTTAAATGAGACTCTATAATTTAAAATTCATATTTCACTGTTTTTTATTAAAAACAGCGAGAAATGCAGTGCAAGATCGGAATTGAGGAAGCAAATGAAGAAGTATCGCCGATTCTCCACGTTTTTCACGAAACATTACGAATTATGCTAAAAGTTTACTTGAAAAGGTGTTTCCTCAAAAAGCACACCATTATACATATTGTATTGTAATTGCGTGGACTTTAAAGTAAACCTCCTGCAACATACACAGCAAGCTAAATACAAACAAAACATGTGAAAGGTTACGTTGTTGTTTAAGGCAGAGTTGGTTCGGTGCATACATTGTTTTTGACACCCGCGTTGTGATGCGTTTGCGAAAGCCGTCAGAAACAGATTAAATTATAAATGAGTGTTTAAAAATGAAGAGAGCAGTTTGCAAAGAAGTTTCTCAATTGAATCATTTTTTTATCGAAATTTGCTTGCGAAATGTGTTTGATCTGCGAACAATCGGTGAACATGCTAGAAAAGCGTTGCCAATTGTTTCGCGTTGCGTTCGTTGTTCGTTGTTCGTTCTCAGTCCGCGAATATTTGATTAATGCTCGGCCACGTATTAAGTAATGCAATAAGTGAACAATAACCGAGGCAAAGTGAACTGCAACTCGGGCTGCAGAGTAAGAAGAAGAACAAGAGAGGAACACATTCGCTTTATCTACGCGAAATGCAAAGATCAATACGGAAACTGTGAACATTTTTTCTATGTACACAATGCAAAGACGTGTCTCGTATTTACAAAAGAATATTACTTTTTATCTTTTTAAAATATACAACACGGAGAACGGCGAAGAATAAAATATGGATGGCAAAGATTTGCTTTTCTCTTCTTCTTTCGTGTACTGCTGCCACTTTTAAGCCCATAAAGAAGAATTTTTTCTCGAAAAAGATGGATATTTTAATTAATTTTAAATCATTCAATTCTCTTTCTGCTCACTTTTCAATGTTTTCTTTTTCTTTATTTAATTTCTTCTGCGAATTTCGATGTTTGAATAAAGAATCAACTGTTTTTTCTGTGTAACATGCTTTTTTCGGCTCTTTAATTTTTTAAAAGCGAAACAATGAAAAGAGGAGAGTTAGAGGAAGATGAGAAAAGATCGTGCTGCCCATTTGTTTGTAAAGTGCAAACTCGACGTGAATTGAAGCATAATCGTGATTTACATTTTTCGTAATTAAATTATGCATTGTGTAACAAAAAACACGATTCTAAATGCATTGAACTCGATTCATTGAGTTCGTGATCACAACAACACAACACATCACTTATTCAACATACTTGTGTTCAACACACTATTTTTACAGCTTTTGTGTATCAGGGTAAAAATAAAGAGTTTGTTGTTGAAGAAAAAAATTTAATTTATTCCTTTAAATTTAAATTCGTTAAAAATATATGAAAATATTTTTTCTTGTTGTTTCTTCGTTCTTATTTCTCAATATATGTACATTCATATTTTTAAAATAAAAAACAATTCGAATTAAGCTCTTTATGGCAACAAGAACATATTCAGTAGTGAATAGTGAATGTTTGAGGTTCAACCACAATGTATGTTCAAATTCATAGTCGTTCGACGTATAATCCAAAGGCTATTAATTATTAAACGTAATTTGATGAACATTTCGTTTTGCGCTACGAGTCTGTTGCTAACGAAATAATAAATGTATAAAAAATAACAAAAAGCACCCGAATGAATAGTAATGAACATACTTTTTTAAAAGCCATTTGCAGTGTCTGCTTTAATTCATGAAAATTTAAAAACACATTCACGAACGAAAGCGAATTAGATGAGTCGTACTTCTCGTTTGACTTTGCTTCACGAATTCAGACTTATTCACTTTTGCAAAACAGCGCGATTCGTGTTGTATTTGCTTTCAAAGTGAAAAACAAAACAAAAGTTCGCGTTCGAAGCCTTCGGCATATTTACGCCGTCGAGTTTTTTTTTGCAGAAAAGTTCTGAATTTGACGGCGAATCGCGCGTAAAACGGTCGGTCGCTGTTGAAACGTTGGAAATGCTAATTGAATGCGAATGAACGCGTTTACATCTTTACATCTGTCTGTTTGTCTAATTTACACAAATTCTCATCTTTTCCATCTTTTTGCCGAATTCACACCGCGTTTGCACTTAGAAAAAAAACCAGAAACCGAGAGAAAAGGCAGCTGTGCATTTCTGAGCGAAATGTAAGTTTAACTGCCGTTTTACACTCTAAATTATACGTTCAAACAATATGTGTACATTTTAACTAATATTTGCAAGCATGCATTTTTCGGTTTTCGCAAATTGCCACTCGAAAAATGTTATCACTTATTTATGCGATCGCAATCGCTAGGAAAACGACGGCAACGTTTCAAAATCATATACATTTCGGTAAACGTCACTTTTCATTTATATGTTTTTACGGTTATTACCGAACGAATAGTGCAGTGTAATCGACACGAAGATTGTGTCACAAAGTGAAGTGAACGGTATTATCAACTGCAAATGTTGCCAATGGAACGCTGTATGACACGGCTTTTCTGAGAGTACACAACGTATACACAACAAACGTGAACACAACGAAAACGAAAGCAAAATAAAAATGGATGCGAAACGATTGTAACAACAACCAGCGATCGTTGTTTGAACACTTAAAATTGCAATGTACACTAACTCGCAACAAGAGAGGAACGAAATTTGTTGTGAAGAGTCACACTTATCCAAATTTGATTCGAATTTAATTGCGAAAATGTAATCACCGAAATTAATCGCGTCAATCTTAAAAGCAACATTCATTCTTTTAACAGATCTATTTTCTCGATTACACTTTCAACAAAAAAGAATGCTTTGCTTTTAAAAATAATGTGCTTGAAGAGAGTGCCTAAGCCGCACACAACGTTTACAGCGTGTATATTCATCGAAAAAGTTCTCATACGTTATTCTTAGACATTACTGTCCATTGAATGCATCATGTTTCGTAAATGCATGCATTTATCTTAAGGAGTATGTATCGCAGTGAATACTTGAAAAAATGTTATTTCGATAGTTTTACACAAGGCGTGCAATTCGTTCGCAAAGTAATCGATACCTGTCGTCGACTCTGTAATTCCATTGCACCGCAGTTGGCAATTAAAAAGTTGGCTTTTCCTTTGCTCTGCTTGCTGCATTAAATTTGAATATTAATATGAATGCAATGAATGCATTTTGAATTTGCCAGACGTCGAGTGAATACAGAACATTCGTTTAATGTTAACGACTTGTGTTCTCCGAATGCGAAAGGTAACAACTGAACTGAATTCGATCGCAGAGCACACAGGCAGCTGAGCTGAGCTGAGCGAGTGTCGTTCGTCCAGTCGATTGTGTCGGTCGTGTGTTGTGTACACTTTAATTGACAAGCGTTACTTTGACAGGCGTTTGCTTTACGTAAGAATGCAATCGGCAATTTTATTGATTCGTCGTCGACTCGCTTGCTGCTTGTGTGACATTTGAAACTCTTTTTTGATTTCTTAATCGATTTTTGAGAGCAGCAAGCTTTTCTCTGTAATTTCAATGCACTCTTTTGTGCTTCTCTGTGAAATTGACTGCATTCTGATATCGAATTACAGCGCTTCTTCACAAGGGATACAAAATGTTGTCGGCGTTCTGCCTAAAGACCTGAGCTAATCTTCTAATTCAATGAATTATTGTTTGTGTAACAACCTGCAAAACTCGAGCAACTCTTCTCAAATGTACCGTTTCTATGCATTACTTGTCGTTCCGTTTCAAATACGAATTCGAAAAACAGAAATAACATGTACATCTACATACGTGTACATCGTTATTTCAGAATTGTTCGCATTTTGCATTGTTCTCGAATTAAAACACAGAAAACATTGAAATTTAATTTAAGTGACTTTTAAAACAAATGCAAAACAGTTTTGCGTTCATTTGCTTGACTTTTACTAAATTTTTGGTGCACTTAAAAGTGAGAAAAATTGCTTTTCGCTGTCAACAGTAATCATAGCGTTCACGCGCATTAATTAATGAATAATCATTAATTATTTGTTAGTTAACAGTTGAGTGTTCAAAGAGAGGCCGAGAACTGTGCGAATGCAGTGATCTATCGTCTTATGCGACGAATAGTGAACAGAAGGCGAAGCAGAGACAAAATTATGCTATTAATCGCTGAACACATCAATGAATCGACGAATGCTGCTTTTTCGCCGATTGTTGCCGATGTAAAATGCTGCTAAATTGGTTCGCATTCTTTGTTTCAATGTTCACTGATTCGCACACAGAAATTCGTTTTGATTTATTCCAACTATTATTCTTCTTTATTTCGGTCTAATTTCACGCAAAATTGACGCAATGAATCGTTAAACAGGCATTGATTAATTGCACGCCTTATTCACTAGTTTTACCTTCGAATTGATTCGCGAAATTGAAATATTTGTGTGCACTCATTTGAATGTGTTTAAAATGCAACGAATCGCGTTCGGTGGCACAAATTGTTCACTTCGTTTGTACACTCGTGGGTTGCAGATTCGAGACGTGAGAACGTAGCTGTTTATTGGTCTCCAACTGATCCGCAAACAAGAGCAACATTCGCGAAGAGCTGCCAACTCATCTTCGATATGTTTTCGTTTAAAACACGATTCACGGCGAAATGGGCGAACTTTCGAGTCATTTCTGCGTCAAATGTTGACGCAGAACAGAGTGTCAATTAACTGACAATGAAGAGAATTAACCCCGAGAATGGCCCTAGTGTCGAATACATTACCGTATTTATTCAGCAGAAAGAAGATTTATTGTTTCATCCCACCGTTTCCACATATAGTTTCGTCGTGTGTTCTTTACTCTCTCTTTCATCGCACACAGAGACGCACTGAAATTAGAGCCACTTGTTTCTTTTCTCTCGGAAAGCGTAAAATGTAAACATTTTAATGTTTGGCCGTCGCTGAGCGTTCTTTATTTTTCTCACTGCGAATTCATTCAACTCGGTCTTGAACAGTGTAGTGTAGTGAACACACAAGAGTAGTGAACGCACAAATTCACGAATGCACCAAATTGGAGTGCAAATACGTGTGTAGACACTGTTATGCAAAGCAATCGAGGGATGAAACGAATGGTCAATTTTGACTGATCGACTCTGTATGTTCAGCAAAGCGAGTAGATTGCAACTGAAGCTGGACGTGTCATTAACCACCTGTGATATTTAACAAAGGCACCAAATGTCGTGTATCGCAAATAGAGCTGCATCCGTTCGTACGCCATTAAATGCAAACATTGAACATTTGTCGCTAACAATTGAATGCAGACGAACAACGGGTGACGATTTGTACCAATTATGCGCTGAATAATTATGCATTTTTAGGCGAAATGTCAAAAACGTTACGTACTTGCAGAGAATAAGATTTGCATTGTATTTAAACAACGCGAAACAAAGCTTCAATTTGAGTTCATTAAAAAGCAAATGTCGGTAATCCTTTCATTGACTCACAGAGAACGCATTTGTTTAGTAACACAAGTTTGCAATTTGCTGCGCTCAGAAGAGCAGAGAAAAGGCTCCCACTTGTGTTGTGCAGTGTCCGTTAATTCATAAGAATGCAAATTCGGCGAAGAGAAGAGAAGAGAACAGAAGCTCACAATGAAGAATGAGAGTCGATATTAGTAATATTCATAAGCGTTGATGATTTCGCAAAATAACGTCGTTTTCTGAGAAGTTTCTCAACTTTTGCCAATTGCCTGAAACGAAGAAATGTTCTCCAATTCTTCATTCCACTAGTATTCTCTGTGCTCTCCTTTTCTCTCTGTTTTCTTCTTTGTAACGAAGTTTCGTTGCGCTTTGTTTTTCTCTACAACTCAAAACGCGACACAAAAATGAAGAAGAAAAATTTTCAATACTATTTCGTCTTCGCAAAATTCTTTATCCGCTTTTAACTTTTGCGTTAAAAGTTGTTTTTCTTTAGACAAACTTAGTAGTGACGCAGTTTATAACGCAAAACACTTTTTTGCACCGATAAAATAAAAAATTATGAACTTCGATACAAAGTACATGCAGTATTTGCGAATATATTAAATATGAAAAATATGAAAGGTTTCGTGTAAAGTTTTGACGATGAAAAAAGTTGAATTTCAATGAAAATGTCGGCTAAATTAAAAGCAAAACCTTAAAGTTGATCGCAGATGAAAATAATTTCTCTCACAATTTATGTGAACGTAAGCTTTCTCGGTTGGTGAAGTAATTTTAGATGTATAAAAATGAAAACGCAATTTTACAAGCGTATCGGTCGTAGTTTTTCGCTTTAAAATTGGAATCGAAAATCAAATTTAATCGATGCTGCAAAATTGAAGTGAAGAGATGTAATAACATTGGCTTCCAGCAGCAGCAACAGCAACAGCAGAAGCAGCAAAAAACATCTCAAGTTTTAAATGCGAAACTTAATCAATAAAAGGATATTAAACTTTTTAAAGTCAATGATATGATTTTGTGCAGTAAAATTGTAACTCAAGCAACTTGGTTAAACTAAACAACAAAAAAGTAACATTTTGCTGCTTGAACACGAAGAAGCAGGGCATAATTTCTCTTCAAATCTTTTCGTTGTTTTTTCTCGTCTTATTTCATTACTTCGTTTCTTCCTTTTTCTTTGAAAGTGATTTTTTTTTTTTTGCTTTTGCTTTTCGCTTTCACACAAAAACAGTTTTTCGTTGTAAAATTTTCAATTATTTTCAACACAAAGGCAAACATAAAGCTTACGAAAGAAACTCTTTTCGCTTCTAAATCGCGAATCGCGATTACAACATCCTTGGATTAATGCTAACCGAAGAGGCGATTTTTGGCCGTGTTTAAATGTGTGCCTTTACTGTACATTTTACTTTTTTATATTTAAAAGCTTTTTTACTCGTTTCGCGACACATTACATTCTATTGTAAAAGAGTGGAGCACTGAAAGGGCAGCTAATCTCAGCATCTGTTTCAGCTTTGCTACATTTATTTTCTCATTTTTTTCTGCTTTCGAACGTCGAAAAGTGTGGCCTGAAAAAAGTGATGTCGTAATGGACAGCGAACGAGGAGTGAGAAACGGTGTGCATTCGATTCAATTCTCGTCGCATAAAACATAAAACACAAATAAGATAAGTCTAGACTGAGAATGAGCGTTCTGCGAACGATACGCGTATAATCCTTCTTTTTTGCTTTTTAATTACGCGATAATATATTGAAAAAAATAATTAACTAATTTGAAAAAGAGGAGATAATTTTTGTTTCCATTAATTATTAACAAACTAGCACAAAAAACGTTGTAATTCGCGATGCGTTCGAGAATATTTCGCCGAAACTAATCGATAAATAACAACTTTTTGTGAATCACTTTACCAATTTGAATATTGAATAATTGATAAATTTGACTGACGACTGTTGCGGCGATCATTGAACCTCACGCGAACAGAGATGCGTCGAGTGATGCGATCATGACGGAGATGTGCAACGTTCGCAGTATGCTTCATACTATATGCATCGATGTGGTTTTGCCCCTTTAATTTCCGTTCACGTGTCGCAGTCCGAAATTAGAACAGTTCGGTACACATTGCGGACCGTTACCAAATCGATTGTGTCAACATTCGCGACAATTGCCGGCGATTCGCAGTGTAAACATTGAAGAGCAGTGCGAATGCAGAGAAGAGACAAGAGACGCCGATTATATGCATCTCAGTTTAATATAAAATCATATTTAAGCACTCCAATATTCTGTGAAACGAATCATTGTAATTGTTTTTTGTTCAACAACGACATTAAAGCCGCTCATCGCTTTTTGAGAGAATATTTTTCACTCTTTTTACGACGTCAAAGCTTTTCGAGTAAAAAATATGCATCATTGCATTATAACAGCGAATACAGTTTTCAAGCGAATCTTCACATTTGTCATATTTGTTGTTTGCGAAAGCATAACACATGAATCTCTCAGTTTTTAAAGCATTTAAATTACTTTGCTTTTCACAAATAAAAATAAATGTCCGCAACTCGTCTCTCGCAAAGCTTTTATTGTGCTCACTTTTTTCTTTTTCACATTTTTGATCGTTTTCTTCGATTTTTTTATTTCCAAGAAAACACATAGGCAACAGTGGAACGCGAAGTAAAAAGTATAAGTATAAAGTTGTGTGTATGTGTGTGATGCGTTCGAAGAGTACGTGAATACACACTGAACACACATCAAATCGAATCTAAAAACTGGAAAACACAATCAATCATTTCTCAGTAAGAGATGTCGTGAATACATTCTTGTTATTTCTCACTCCTGTTGTTCTCACTGTTTATTGAACGCGATGCGTGTCCGTCACTCGTTTGACCGTCACTAGCATCATTCGCATCACTCGCCGCATCCACCGTTCGATCACAGTTCACATTATTTCGATGAACTGCAGACGTCCGATGCGTGCAATTGTGCTATTCGATTACTGTCTCGTTGCTAATCCCAGTTTCTCGTGTATTTTGTAAATAACAGCGAATTTCTTGAAAATGCATTATACGCAAAGCCCATCCATAATTTAATTGTGCCGTTTGAATAAACGTTCACTGAACTCACAGAGATTTGCGAGCACAGAGAGTTTTATGTTTTCAATGAGCTTTAAATCAGAGCCGTATTCATCGGAGAAACAATACAGTTCATTGTGTGCAACAACAACGAATTTACAATGTGTACTCCGTAATTAAGCGTTTTTTGTTACAAAATGCCGTATTTCAAAAATTTGCGCAAAGTTTTAATGATACGAAAGAAGCAATTATTTTGATTGCTTCTCGACCAGGCTTCGAGTTGTGTGGCGTTACACGTCTTCAATTCAATTCAATTCACGGCAATTTCGGTGCGATTGTTAATTTTCGCGAATACTACAAATGACCGCAACTGTAATTGCCGTTGTTTGCAAATGTTTTCATAATTACAGTCGTTGCGCAAAAATCAATTTGAAAGGCGAAATTGTGTTTCTCTTTCCAGGAACGTTTACGCACTCAATTATTACGGAGTTACTTTTTGCGAGGCAAACTTTAAGTGATTCTTTTTTGAAATAGGAAAATGGCTGCGAAACGAGATGTAATACAAACAACAGTGAAGTGCCGTTATTCAGCATGGAACACTGCGAATCCTCGAATCTTCGTCGATATCGCAGTGTGCCATTCATTGTTGAGCCGCGTTTAGCCTTCGAGTCTCCATCACTTTTTTCACTTCTCAGTCGAATATTGAAAACGTTACTCAATTCCTGTGTGATTTTACACACAGAAAAGATTTTCTTTTTTTGCAAATATTCGCAAGGCCTGCTTGATTCTCAGCGATTGATTCTTTTGCTGCACAATTATTTTTCATTTTATCAAGCGCCATTCGACAGTTGATTGAGTCGAATACTTTATTTCGAGAGAGAAATGGAGTGATTTTTTGAAGAGACAATTAATTAGACGATGGAAACAATTTGTTTTATGTTTTCTCACTCCTTTTGAGGTTATGTAAAGATAAATGTCGCGAGTGCTGAAATGATCCAAATTGCATTAGTTACAAAAGGTTACAAAGAAACAAGATTAGAAACGAACCACATTTTCTTTGTTACACTGTGTGAGAAGACGTTCAGTTCATTTCTTTTGTCTTCACCAACAAAAGTCACCTCAAAAACGAAACGAAAACGCATCTGAGAAACGTTTTGAAGACGAGCTTTGAGAAAGTAATCCGCGTTCGGAAAACAACGATCTGTCAAAGACAAGACAAGAACAATTCTTCGATGCTTCTATTAGTAAATGAGGCAAAAGAAGAGTTCGTCGAGTGAAGAGCGAGACTGAGAGCTGCTTTTGTCAATATATTACGAGGATTACGATTACTGTGACTGTTAAATACAAATTCAGGAGATTCATTTTCAAGTAACTTATTATGGAAATGAGACTGAGTACAACGTTTCTTACGCTTATTGAGCTTTTCTTAAACTCCTCTAAAATCGTTACTCGAACGTAAAAGTACACTAATCCTTTCAGCAAAACTACGGCTTTCAAACAAAAATACACAGAATTTGCATTAAAAAGTCGACTTGAACAGAGAAACAAACAGAGAGAAGCATTTGACATGCAACGCATCCATTGAGCACACATCGAACAAAGACATTACATTCCGCGTTTTCTCAATGGCAGACAATGAAATATTCTCTGTTTTAAAAATAAATATTCGTTCTTTCTTTTCATGCGTTTCGTAGAAATGACGAGAGAAGCGAAACGAATGCAATGCGTCTTTGGATGCAATCTATATAGGACATTTTGTAAAACGTTTGTGCATACTACAAACAAACACTGTGTGCAATTGCGTTCGTTTGCAGTGTTTGCCCTTGTTTCGTTTGTGCTGTCAATCGATAATTACTTTCACTGAAAAACACTTCTCGCAATTAAATAACACATCTTTTACTGTCACTTTATCAGGCGATCATATTAAGATCACTGTTCGACTTTGCGAACGTAAAGTGTGTTTTCGAAAACAAAGACAATATTTGAGAAATGAGTAGTGAAGAGAAAATCGATTGTGGCAGTAACGTTTTCACGTAAAAACAACGATATATAAAATAGTGAATGCGATATAAAACATTTTTTTAAACGATTGATTAAAGTATTTGCAGAGACAAAGCAAAGCATGGTACGAAATAAACGGATATTCATTTATTTTGCGAACTTTGCAACTGTTATTCGTTGCCGAGCTTTTCTGTACACTTTTAAAACGATTTAAGCAACGTTTTTGCAAAAACTGTCAGTTTTGTGATCTAAACTCTCTCTTCTATTAACAATGTATTTCATAAAACATCAGTGCAATATTTTTCGTGCTTAAAACAGAGAAGATCATCAATATTGCAGCATCGCGAGCTTTGCAGGCACTCGCCTTTTGCGGACCGTT
>NCKV01000215.1:0-22804 GCA_003675905.2 Leptotrombidium deliense
TGCAGGAAAGGTGAACGCGCTGTTCAAGTGACTCAAATGTTAACGAGTTGTGATTAACAAACAAGTCCCTGTATTTAGTGTTTACTATTGCAGCTTTCGTTTCGAAAAAGAATCAATAAAAGCAATGAAAGGCAAAGGAAAAAACAGAGATTCATCGGATGAGGAGAGTATACAACACTGTCCACTTATGTTCATTGATTACAAGCCATTGGACCACTCGATAGTGTGTCCGCGATATTCATCAGGTTTGTCAGTAATCATGAATACATTTATTTACTTGAAGTTTGTTGTTGTTTTTGTTTTAGTTTTGAATAGAAGTGAAGAAGAAGGCAATGGCTTGGATACTTGAATGCTCTGCAGGTTGAATTGGAATCATTGCTCGTCGCTGTGGTTAAGAGCTCAAGTTGAAAGCGTGTGTTCTCGAAAATGTTATAACTCCATGATGCCAGGAATTGTGCCAAAAGTAATAAAAATATATAGGAGTTGTTTACATCATACCACGCTTCAACTGTTTGTTTATAAAGAGTTGACAGTTGCATATTCATTCAGTGCATTGACTGAACGTGCATTGACTGTGTAGTTGAACAAAATTTGATGTTTTCTCGATCTCTAGTATCTGAAGGAAATTTTTATCTCAATTTAGTTGCTAAAAATAGAAAGTGGCGACAAGTTTCAATTTTATTAAAATGTTAACTTAGGTAACACAATGGAAAAGTGCATTAAACATAGCTTTTATCATGAATAATATACGGTTGAATAACGAAGGAAAAGTTTTGGAGGAGTTAACACTTTTTCAAGCCATGCAGTCAGAAAATTAGCGGTGACTAAAACTATGTTATCAGTTGCTCAATGAGGGATTTCAGTGCATTAGTTATGCGGGTTCACGATTAGCAATAATTGTGAAAAACACCCATACACATTTGTGATTTGAAATAAATTTATGATGCGGTTTTTTAATCGACATTGTCTGAAACAGTCAACTTTTCGAAGTTTTGTTTTGTTTTGTGTTTTTAAAAATTATAAACTGCTGAATAACTAACGAGGGAATAACTCGTTCGTTTATAAGACTAGTTTTGGAGGAATTACACGTCAAGCGAATTGAAAGTCGAGTCGTGCAAGCAACTTGTAAACTGTTTTTATCTAAACTAAACGGGAGTTCTCAATGCAAGAATTGAACAAAACGTAAAAATTCAGATAACGAAGTGATTGTGAGGCGACAGACGAATTTTTGAATGCAAAGCATTTAAAACAATTAGTATGTTGTGTAAAGGATAAAATCTCACATTAAAAGAAACACTTTATTGTTAAACAAATGTAATCCAAGTGACAATGGCTAAATTATTTTTCACTACATTTTCATATTTATGTTTATGTAAATAATGTTTTCTAACTGCATTCGTTCATTGTCCGCTGAAATTGAACATTTTTCAGTTGTCATATTTCAATCATATTTTTGTTGTAAACAAAATTGCATAATGAATATTTATTCTTCACGATATTATTCTTCTGTATTCTTGTATTGTTTTTTCGGAGAACGAAGGTTTTGTAATAATTAACGTTCTTATTAAAGAATTGCAACAACTAATTTATTAATCTTAGAAGTGATTCAAAGAAAACTGTGCAATTCAATGTTACGCAATTATTACAAGATTTCACATACAACTCATTACTCGCATCGTTGAACTCTGTTTGCATTCAATTTGCAATTAAATGAAGCCGAAGAATAGTGCACAAAGAACCGGTGCAGAAACTTAAGTGGGCTATTTGCGTTCTACTATTTTTCGGAACGAACATTTGTTTCGCAGTGCGAATGTTGGGCAAACAGCACAAACAAACAAAACAAACAGTAAGCGATGAGTGAGCGAAGAGGGTGTTTGTTGTTATCGGTGATCACTTCTGGAATGCTTGTGTAACTATTCGTCGATCGATATTGTAACGGATGCAATTTCAATGTGTGACACTGTGTGACTGTTCAGATCTCTCCGACAGCACAATGAATCATTCGTCGTCGACGCATTCGTTTCCATTGCTTATAAGAGGCGCAATAATCGCGTTTTTCAAAAGCGACGAATAAACGAGAATCGCTCTTCAAAAGCGTTTTGCATTTCGAAACGTGCAGTAAAACAGAATTGACTGCAAAAACCTGCTGTCAAACGCTTCGCATTTTTTCGCCTCTTTTTTCGTTTTCTTTTATTCATTGCGAAATACGAGTGAAAGTGCCGAAAATGGCGAACATCAAGAACAACGTTAGAGACAGTCTTCTTCTGAACGACGACCAACTCGAAGAATTATCTCAACATTTTCACGATGTAAGTTTCATTTTAAATACCTTCTTTTAAAGTTCGTAGTTGTCATAGTTTGCGAACATATGAAATGCGATTCGCTTGCTAAGCGAAGCGTACACTTTCAGTCAACTAAAGAAGTGAAACCGAGAATAGAAAACATTTGCTCTCGAACGTTGACAAGCAATGTTCACGTTAATTAATGTTTAATCGACACTTGTTTTTCTCTTCTTTTCACTTTTTTTTATGAGAACACTGTTAGTGTGCACTTCTGCTGTCCTGCTGTGCATCATTCATAATGAATTTTCGTTATGTGAACGCCTACACTCAAATGCTGAAGTCCGTCGATAGCATACGCAGTGTACATAAGGATTCACTGTTCCACTTAAATGAGACAGAATAAAGTGTTTCGAAGACGTGCATTGTGTCTTTGATTCGCCCTTGTTGACGCTATCAGCACATTCTGTTCTCAATTAATTTCGTTTGATAACTTTTAATGCGTCGCTAATTAGTAGTAAGCATTGAAGGTTACCTGTTCACAATATATTTCATTTGTTTCACAACGAAGTGTTGAAAAAATAAAAATAAATATACGCATGCAACGTACGTTATGAATGCGAGTTCTAAAAGAGGAGAGAAGTGTGGCGTTTGTTGAGCTGTTCTCACGACAGACAATAAGTGACGTGAATTCGTTCCGGAAATCTCTTTACTTTGACTCACATTCGCATTTAAAAGCGTTTGAAGTGCAAAATTGAAGTGCAAAACAATTACGAAACGAGCTTAAATTCACGAGTTGTAAATGCAGTCGCTGACTTAGCGAATACATTGAATAAATTTAATGTTTAATGGGTTAACGCAAATGAGCAGCGATTAACCCACATACACATGATTAATGTTTTTATCGGAAAAACCATGTTTAGTTTGATCGCGACGGTAATGGCTATTTGGATATGAGTGAATTAAAGACTGCACTTGATTTGGTCGGTTTTAAGCTGCCGCAATGGCAAGTGAGACAAATGATTGACGATTTCGAGAAAAAGCGCAAAACAGAAGAGAAAGGAAGGATGAACTATTTGGAATTCCAACAGTTGTGTTACGATCTCAAGTCGAAGGAAGTTGCAGTTTCGTTTAAAACTGCGGTTTCAAAAAGAGAGAATCTGCAAACTTTAGGAGGAATGTCCGCTGCGAGTAGTGAAGGAACTACACATTCCGTGAGGCACGAAGAGCAGGTTGCCTTTTCAGACTGGATAAATACGTGCGTTATTTTCATTTATTGGCAACATTCAATTTTTACACACAACATTTTTTAGGAATCTTGGACCTGATCCCGATTTGAAACATTTACTGCCAATTGACGGTGAAGGCAAAATGCTTTACGAGAAAGTGAAAGATGGAATTGTGTTATGGTGAGATTAGTTACGCACTTTAATGAGTCATTAATTTGCATTGCATTCATTAGTAAAATAATAAACCATTCCTGTCCGGAAACGATCGATGAACGAGCAATTAATAAGAAAAACTTAACTGTTTACACGAAACACGAAAACTTGACATTAGCATTGAACTCTGCACAATCTATCGGTTGTAACATTATAAATATTGACGCCCATGATCTGTCAAAAGGGAAACCTCATTTAGTGTTGGGTCTTATTTGGCAGATAATCAGAATTGGGCTTTTCAATCAAATAACATTAGAACACTGTCCAGGGTTAGTGCAGTTACTTGAAGATGGCGAAGAGATGTCCGATTTAATGCGTTTGTCACCAGAACAAATTTTATTGCGATGGGTTAATTACCACTTACAAAAAGCGGGTGTTCAGAGAACAGTGACTAATTTCACAACAAACATAAAGGATTCAGAAGTGTACACACATCTGATGAAACAGATCGCACCTCCTGCTGCGGGAGTCTCCTGCGAGGCACTAATGGAGCCCAATTTAGCAAAAAGGGCAGAGGTAATGTTGCAGCAGGCAGACAAACTCGGCTGTCGCACTTTCCTTACTCCGAACGATGTGGTCGAAGGGGTGTATAAATTGAACCTCGCTTTCGTTGCTAATTTGTTCAATAAACATCCCGGTCTCGACAAACCGGAGGAGCCTTTGGAGTTGGAAAACATCGAAGAAACGAGAGAAGAAAAGACGTATAGGAATTGGATGAATAGTATGGGTGTTTCTCCATACGTCAATTGGCTTTACAGCGATTTGGCGGATGGACTCATCATTTTCCAGGTATGCTTATTGTGCGTTCAATACTCGCTGATTCGTTCGCGTTCACAGCTGTTCGACATAATCAAGCCTGGAGTCGTCAATTGGCCGCGGGTTCACAAAACTTTTAGCAGACTAAAGGCTTTTATGGAGAAACTAGAAAACTGTAATTATGCTGTGGAACTTGGAAAGCAGTTGCGTTTTTCATTGGTCGGTATCGCTGGGCAAGACATTTCTGAAGGCAATCCAACGCTTACTTTAGCTTTGGTGTGGCAGTTGATGCGTGCATATACATTGTCAATTTTGACACAACTCGCGTCAGGACAAGACGGAAACGAACGACATCCAATTGTTGAAAAAGAAATAGTCGACTGGGTTAACACGAAAGTAAGTTTATCCGCGTTGTTATCGTTTGTAAATCTTTGTTTGTTGCAACAGTTGAAGGAAGCAGGAAAGTCAACAAGTATAAAGAATTTCCAGGATTCTGTGATATCGACATCACATCCTGTGATCGACCTCATCGACAGCATTAAACCGGGTTCAATTAACTACAGCCAAGTTTTGGGTGGAAACACGGATGAGGTGAGTGCTTGAACCATTGCTTTTGTAACCGTCATTCCTGGCTTAATAGGAAAAGTTAGCGAACGCAAAATACACAATTTCAATGGCACGTAAAGCGGGAGCAAGAATCTACGCTTTACCGGAAGATATCGCAGAAGTGAACGCCAAAATGGTAATGACAGTATTCGCATGTCTGATGGCTCGTGATTACGTGCCAAACATGGGTGCTAAGATGACAACAGTTAATTCCGAATAATTATTTTTGTTAGCTTTACATGAGATGTTTTTTAATTACAGCAGATTATTTTTACAAACTTATTTTCGCAACATTTTTTAGCGGCAATGATTTCGTAAAACATCGCTGAACAATTCATTTTCAAATTAGTATTTTTATGAAAAGTTATTCCGGTGTTTTCCGGTTACATTTGTGAATCGTGTTTTATTAATAATTCCATTTATATACACTCAATGATTTTTCTGTCAAAGTGCTTAATATTGTTGCATCATTGTTTCGTAAATTCATTATTGATAAATCAAATACAGGAGACGAACTGTTCAACGTCTGCATGATGCTACTGGTTTTTAAGTCCCAAATTAATGTTCCGTTGGATGCCTCATCACCCGCGCAAATTAGGGATGAATCTTCATCACTCGGATTAGGAAACATTCTTGAGCGAGAAAGGTGTACCGCTTGGTTTCCTGCTTTGAACTGACGCACAACTTGAGGTCTCACTCTTTGACCAACTTTTGTAAGTGATAGTATTGAATGCGTCATTTGAGGCAGATCCTTTGACGGTCGTGAACTCAGCAAAATGTTGCCTGTCTTCTTCTCGACATGAGACGATGTGAAAGAACCCTTCATAGGAATTCTATTAACTTCGTACTCACCATTTACACAAGAAAGAAAATCACAATGAGAAAGGTGTGTCGCAATGACTCCTTCAAATTCCGTCGAATCTAAGTACTGTAACGACACAACCGGAGGTTGACGCAATGAGCATATTTGCTTCAAAGGAACCGAAGGACGACGTATATCGTATTCGTTGATATTACCGGTTTGAAGACCAACATAAAAATATTCCGGCCTCTTTTGGTTCCAACAGACACTCCAAGCATTTGATTCCACTTCAGTGATCGACACGACAGTATGTGTAATAAGACTTGTTATTTTGACAGTTTTATCTTGAGCTGCAGTAATTACTATAGAATCATAAGGGTGAAATGTCACGTCCTTAATATGACTTTGGTGCAAATGAATGAATTCACGAGGTTTAAAATCTTCTGTTGACACTTTACGTATTCCAAAACCATGAAACAGTGGATTCATACTGGGTTGAGAAACTACAATCACACCAAACACATCAGATGACGCTAAAACTCGACAGTTTCCAGAAACATTAATTTCAGTAGCACAAACAAATTTAAATGGTTCAACTTTTCGCATGATTTGCGATGTCCTGTTTTGAGCAGCAACAGAGTTAATTCTATTATGCGATGGACGTTTAACGTTCATTAATTCTTCTTTTAAGCGTTCGTTTTCAGACATCGACATTGCAAGCTTCATTTCTAATTCTTGTGCTTCCTGTTCAGCTTTTATTCGTAATTCTTTTTCCGTTTCTAATTTTTCAGTCAATAAATCTCTTTCTCTCGTGTCCACCACTTTCAATCTTTTCGCATAAATATTTCTAATATCAGATATTTTTGCACTCGTGTTGCACTGTGGACAACGACGTTTTGACGTTTGTTGTTCTCGTAACCATTTTTCAACGCAACTTTTACCAAATAAATGGCCACATTTTAGAGAAACAAGTCTGTGGGTATCAGAATTTGCCCACTGCTCAAAACATATTGGACACGTCATACCGTCATCTGATTGTGTAGATGAATCATTCGCTGCTTGTGTGTAGGCTAAAGTTGTCGAAGTGCTCGCCATTCCTTCATCATCCTGCGGATTAATTTCAGGTGCTGCATTCATTTCAGCTGCTAATTCTTCATGTTCCGATTGTTCGTTCTCTTCTTCTTGCATCACTTCTGGAATTTCATCATCAGACTCAATGATCACTTGAATGTCGTCTTCATCACTACTTGTCCAATCTGTTTCAATCGAATCACTTCCATCTGTTAGAAAGCTATCCAATTCGTATTCACCAATATCTGATTCTGCATCGGAGTATCCGATTAACTCCGACATCGTTCGAAGGCATTCATTCAACAGTTAAACTTACACTAAATATTCGAAAAACGTGAACAAAGGTTAACCAATCGTGTCACTCGCCTGTTGTGACGCTTCTCGCGCCGAATATAAGCTGTAAATCTGCTCTTAAAAAATATAAATATAAAAACAGGTGTTTATTGAATACGTCGGCACAACGAAACATGCACAAATGTCTGCCAACATTCACATAAATCATCAACTAAATTTAGTTTATAATATATTTCTCATCCATTACGAAGTTGGCGTCTTGAAGCATTACGCATTAGTGTGCCTGAACGGCGATAAGCTGCTACAACGGTCCCTTCTACTTCAACCATTTTGTGAAAAATGTCGATAAGTGCGGCAGCAACCAGAATTTCGTTAAACGATAGGTTTAAAATCATTCGCCAACGAGTGAACAACAATGCTGGACCGTCCGGTTTTAACAGAACAGGCAACCAGCAAGTTAATAGAAATCAAGGTTCCGTGCGCAATCAACGTTTGGCTCTAAAAATGGCAAACCGACCATCAGTTCTGGCAGCACTGCGAATTAAGAATAAGAGTATCAAACAACGACTTGGTAATAAGACGTTCAATAGAGGAGGAGGTTTTAACAATTCGTTGAGAAGAAACGGAACTAAATTTGGTAACAGAATGCGTAACAATCAGAACACAGGAACCAGGAATCAACCTCAGAACCAATTGGTGAAATCTGGAAGGTTACGTCTTAACCGAAACAACTTTCAGGGAACAACCAGAGTTGGAGTAAGAAAGCAGCGTCAAAACGTTAATTTTTCTGGTGGGCAACGACCGAACTTTGTTGGAAGAAAGAAAAATTTCGGCAATAAGCGCATATTACCTAAACATGTTAGAATCCAACGTATGAAGCAATTCGGTATGAGAGGAGGTAACAAGAGAATGATGAACAACCGAAACAGAAAAATGGGTAAACCTGGACAGACAGGCCAACGTTGGCAGAGGAAGAAATCGTTGAATAAGAATCAGTTGGATGCTGATATAGATGCGTATATGGCAAAGACGAAAAGTCATCTCGATGCTGATTTAGATGCATACATGGCTGAGGCCTCAACCAGTTAAACGTCATAATTACACGTTCACTTCATAACAGCTTTAACCGTCATCGACTGGGATAATATCACTCGATTTCACAATGCATAGTTTATTTACAAATCAATCACTTGATTGAGAACTTTAGTTTTTTTCGTTGACATTTCACATTGTTCATCTGTATGTTTCGGAGTCATAAATAAATCTGAAAACATTTGTGTTGTCCTCAGCAAGTTGGTATTTATTCCTTTGAAAATGAAATATTTCGTGATGTTCGTCAGTAAATACAGTAGTATTCGGTTCAGTGATCAGTGATTACATCGTTTACTTCTAAAATGTGATGGTTATTTGAAAATCGTTGAACACACTACGATAAAACAAACGGTACCAAAATTTAATTGTTTTGGTTTTGCTGCAAAGTCAAAATCGGCGCTCAAATTTTTAATGCATTTTGACTGATGTTTGCATTTCTGTTGAAAAGAGAGCAACGTTTGTTTACAAGTTTCCGTTATTACTGCGTGAAAATGTTACACAATAATGTTAAGTATTTGAGGTAAGCTATTCACTTTTAATGTAATGTTGATTTAAATATGCAACTAAAACTGACAGTCAAGAAGAAGCGATAAACATTGACAAGGATCTATTCGACGAGTGTGCCTTCAGTGTGGATCAATTAATGGAATTGGCAGGGTTGAGTGTTGCAACCGCTGTTTGTATCAGTTATCCAATTTCAACTCTTGAAAGCAAAAAAGTGCTTGTTTGTTGTGGTCCGGGAAACAATGGAGGTGACGGTTTAGTCGCTGCCCGGCATCTTCAGCTCTTTGTATGTTTTAATACATTTTTCTCAATTAACCCTTTTTAAACAAAACAGGGATACGAACCTGAAATTTACTACCCAAAAGTTGGAAAATCGGAATTATTCCAACGGCTTGTGAAGCAATGTCAACAATTTAATATCAAGTTTTTAGATGCGTCGATTGCGTACAAAAATTATCCATTGATCGTTGACGCAATATTTGGTTTTAGTTATAAGCCACCACTGCGACCTGAATTCAGCGAATTATTGCAAAATATTCAGAAAGCTGTTGGCGATTCAAATAATAAATTAATCAGTGTGGACATTCCGTCGGGTTGGAATGTCGAAAATGGTCCTCCAGCAGATGGACAAACGCCAGTTTTACGTCCTGATTGTTTAATATCACTCACAGCACCAAAACTTTGTGCCGTACACTTTAGTGGTCGTTTTCACTGGTTAGGAGGACGATTTGTACCTCCAAACATAATTAAGAAATATGACTTAAAACTGCCGCTCTATTCAAAAGCGGATCAGTGTGTACTCATTTCTCAGTAAAGATTGATTAATTTTGTACATTGTATTGTAGAGTGAACTCTGTACAAGATTTTCGATTTTCGTATAAGACTCGTATATTTTGTAATGTTAACTATGGTTACTAACTGAATCGTGTCTAAATGTATAGACCCGACATAATTCCGCTTCAGCTCTCTATTACGATAAATAAACAAAACATAATAAACTCATTTGGGTAATAATAACTCAGTCAAGCAAACTTTCAATTTCAATTTTCAAACTTCTCTCAAGAAATTGGTGTACTTGCAAACTGCTCTTTAATTAGGACAGTTTGCAGGCACATCGAATTAGGACGTTTGCTTCTCTGTGCCTGCAATACTGTTTTCCTTGTTTATTGTTTTGTAATTTGCATTTCTCTCTCCACTGCAATAATCACATGTGCTACTTTTTAACTAGAAACTGTTTGCATGAGAAAAATATTTTCTGCTCAGTCTTTCACAATTTTTCTTGCGTCAATGTTCTGTGCGTAAATGATGAGCGGTCACACTTCGGACCCGAAACGGCCGCCTTACTAGTACCGTTTCACGCTATTGTTGAGTGCATTGTCGCTCAACTTAAAAATTAAATCAGGTAAAAATTATTTCAAGTTTTAAAGTGATTTGCCGTATTGAGGTTCCTGTATGATCGAGGTTTTGTAACGTTCCATTTACAATGGAAAGTTTGCCGAAAGTTGACATCGACGAAGGAACCTTTAAATACGTTTTGGTTAAACTCAAGTCTAAAGACAGCAGTGATGAGATGACCATTGTTCGAGGCTACAAATGGGCCTCTTATCATGGTGATATCGTTGACAAACTTGAAGAGCAGCTCGGAAAGATGCGAATCGAATGTGACTGTGTCGGTGGTGGAAGAATAACGCACGACAAAAGTGAACAATATATCAAAGTGTATGGATATTCACAGGTAAGCATGTACTGTTGGCATCGTTTCATCGTCTGTGTTACTTCAACAGGGATATGGGAAAGCAGATCACAAGATGACCTGTGAGTTATTGAAACAAAATTACCCGACTTACAAGATTGAATGGACAGATGATGGTTATTAAACCACACACAGATTTTCATGAGTAATGAAAGTTTTAATAAACTTTGAATCTCGAAAACATAAAATAGAGTAAAATTTAAAATTGACTTTTGTTTATCGACAACGCGTTGCGTTTTTTATGCGGAGTATTCACAAATGAAATAATGAGTTTACATTTGAAAATGTGGGACATTTAAAGCTTTCGAATTTAATGAGATATTATTGTTCATCATTTGCCTCGGACTATTCGGAGTGTTTGGAGGAACGCGATATGATTTATGATTGTCACCAAATTTTCGTTTCGCTCTCATCTTCATTTTTGCCATTCGTTCCTCTTCATCGTCAGAGAAATCAACAAACTCAGACGGAGGTTCATTATTGTGTCTCCACGAAGCATCCGATCCTTTTGCAGCCAACAATTGCTGATAAAAAACGTAATCGGTAATCGGCGATGAATAATTCGGTGCATAAAAGACTGGAGCATCGATGGTAATGTTTCTTTCAGTAATTTCTTGTGATGAATTAAATCGAATGGAATAAAGCGGCGCAACAACCGGTCCAAAGACATCGAATACATGTCCCAAAGGACTACCATTTTTCATAAATAGCACCGAGTCTAAATTCATAACCGGTTTGTTTTTGAAAGACTGGACAACAACCAAAAAATCAATAATCGAAGAGATTCTTCCCATATGATCTAAGTCTTCGACCGGCAGTGTGATGTTTAAGTTCTCAATTGGAGGTAAATCGTAAACAGTCAGTTCGCCTTTGGTAACCGGAATTTTCTTATTCTTCGTCTGGCAGCTGCTCTCCTGTTTACATTCACTCTCATCGCTGCTTTCGGATTCGCTCGAAGATGAAGAGTCTGATTCTGAGTCACTCGAAATATCGATCATTTCACTGTTTATGACGCGATAAGTTTCAGATGCGACACCATTTGCTACCTGAATGTCAGATGTGACACGACCTAGAATATCGTTGATCGTGGCGATCACTTCACACTCCACTATTTCATTTTGTTGATTCGCGTTCATGTTTACGCTTTACGAACAAACACCGAGTAATGAAAACACACACGCTATGCTGCTTTTAAAGAGACTGCGAGCAGATGTCGCTTTTCTAACCGTATTCAATGTGTTCAAACTCGAAAAACCGGTGAAAGGGAGTCGATGCTCTCCGCTTTCAGTTTCTTCACTCGTTTTGTTTTTAAAGATTCACTCATTTTTTGTTCACTTCTGACATTTTATTCGATCGATTGACACTGAAACGTAATTGAATGTCTTTTGCACTTAAAAAATTATAATATATTTATTTACTTAATCATAATGCGTTAATTTATTCACTACTTACACAATATTAATTATCAAACATTGATTAAACAAGCTTTTAATTAAGTTATGTGTAAAACGATGTGTGCGATCTTATCGAAATGTTTCGTTAGAGCAAACGTGAAAATTGAACGAATGAGAAATGCTCCTAAAGCGGTCGAAGCGATCATTCGCGTTTTAAAGGAATATTTTGAAAAGAAAAGGCAAACAGTTGAATATCACAGAAAATATTGGTTAAAAATATGAATTATGCATAGCAAATCGACGAATGAAAATGTGTCAGCATAACGCTGCTCGCGGCAAAAGTCGCTCTGTGAATGCTGCAAACATTTGCAATGCTTGTCACGGAAAACCAATCACTTCGATAGTAATAATAATCACAATAATTTTCATATTTCTTCGTGTGCGAATAGTCAACTCGACTCTTCGTTCATTGGTCGTCCTATACTCGTCTTTTCGAATCGCTATTCGCTTATTGGATGCACGTTG
The DNA here is from genome assembly GCA_003675905.2 of Leptotrombidium deliense. NCBI lineage: Eukaryota > Metazoa > Arthropoda > Arachnida > Trombidiformes > Trombiculidae > Leptotrombidium > Leptotrombidium deliense. The sequence continues at coordinate 12,519 of NCKV01000215.1, forward strand.
CTCAACGAAAGCATCTCGTCGACAGTGGCGAAACCTATGCTTCGAGACACTTATTCGTAAAAATGCGCGTTTTTCACTGCGGAAGATGGCGTGGATTGTGGTTCAGTTCTGGTTGCTGTGTCGCGTTCACTTTCATTCTAAAAACGAGATTTTCTGTAAAAAAAATTAATGAAGCATTTAAATGAAGGATTCGTTGCGACACATTCATTTCGCTTTTCATTTCAAAGCGAAGAAAGCCAGATTTGTGAGTTCCGTGCGAACATCGCGAAAGTGCGACGAAAGCAGTGGAATAATAAATTTGATACATTTGACGAGTAAATGAAGACATGCATTTAACGAAACACAACATAAGTCATTCGAAGAGGTGAAACGGTTTCAATCAATTTTCCTTGAATTGGTGAGTGTCACGGTGTATGTATGTGCATTGCGTGCATTCCAACATTACGTTTGCCTGTTTCTGCTGCGGTTTCCGTGGCGTTGAATTGCTTCAACAGCCATTACGAAGACTCCACTGTGACCGAACATTCGAATCGATGATTCTTTCGCTTCGAAACTAAATTAATGGTCAAACGTTTTTCAACGTAATTAAATGGTGAATTTAATGATATAATTTGTAAGCGATTAAAATGTCGTCAGTTTGTTGTCGATCGACAGCGCAATTAATATTATACTCGTAAAAAGCTGTTTTTAATTAAAGGACACTGAAACCTACGAAATATAAACACGTTTAATGAGGTTTCTTTTTATTTTCGTCGTTCGTTCTTATTTTTCAGGGAAGACTTGATACGTTCTGTTGTTTTAAGGGAATTTGAAGCGGGTACTTGTGAAGTGCACCGCCGAAAACGAAGTGAATTTTTAAAAAATAATGAAGGCTCTTTAGAATTCAGCCTTTGTTTACACAATCGCAACGTTGGCCGTGACGAGAGATTGTACTCCGCAACACATTGCATGAGTTTCACTGACAGAAGCCGTTAAAAATGCTTTATTGTCGGTAGTGTGTACCACTTTTTTAAAGTTACACTTGAGTAACAGAAACACTGTTTATCAGTCTAATTTAGTTGATTCAAGCGAACAGAGAGTTGAATACTTTTCGAGGTAACTCTTTCACATTGATACTCATTTGCATATAATTGTGGGTTCACTTTGAAGACGAAAAATTGGGAAACATGTTATGGATCGCATTAGTGAACCTTTAATCCGCTGCTGAGTTAAATTTGTAGGTTTTTACCGACTAGAGTTTCTTGGAAAACATAATTTAGTGCTGAGTGTATTGCGGAATAACATCCGTAGTGAGTGTTTTAAGTTTAAAATATGCGTGTTTGATTTAAATATAAATAATTAAAATGCAAAAGAGTGAAAATATTTGTAAACCGAGCGATAAGATCTTTGTAGAAACCACGCAACGAACACGAATTTGGCTGCAACATTTGACAAACACGAAATAGTGATGTGATGTTGGTTCGGTAATTGGAGTGTGTTCGCTATCGCGCTGATCGTCTGACAAGAGATGCGAGTGCGAATTCTTGAATCCAAGAAACAAGAAAAGAAATATCTGCAGAGCTGTTATTCTAGAGGTTTCTCTCGACTTGATTGCTATCACATTTATGTTCTTATTCTTATTTCAGAGGCAATCTTAATTCTTCGGGTTCTAATGCGGAGGTTTAGCTGCAAGTGCAGAGTTAATCAAATAAAATGTTTGTCGGCGTTGTTAATGGCAGTGAACCAGAAAAGCAAAGTTTGTGAATTACTTTCTCGAGTCGCGTAAGTTATGTCCACGAATAAATCCGTCGACTTAATTCACCGAAATTGAGTCTCGCTTTCGGCTGTACGTTCGCATCACAGTCTGTGCATCGATCAGTCGTCTCGGAGTCTGACATCGCAGCAACACTCCTATACTCCACAAGAAAGTGGTGTGGCAACCAATCGGTCGTCAGCTCTGCGGCGATCGAGAGACGCCTCTCCTCACCACTGCTGCTCGACAACAGAAAACGCGAAATGTTCTCTGTTCGTAGCGTTCATGAGTGCGACTTACTTTGGGTTCGATCATCACCACAATGTTCTTCCCTCTGTTCTCAGTGCGGTGAATTTGAGTCGAGTGATTCGCGTCCAGTGACCGAACGATGAACGGCTTCGAAGCTGCGGCAGTCGCGCAAGAAAGTAACTCTTCGGCGACAGGACAGGGACCTATTCACATTCCAGCAAAAAGACTGACTGCTGTTAATTCTAATTTCGATGCATCCAACGATCGGTTGCGGTCCAATGATTCTCACGGTTCTAATTTCGCAGTCTGGCCCAATGTCACCGCTTCCAGTTATGACTTTGACGCGTATCCTAACCACAATTCTGCATCCAACTGCTGCATGACTGGAAATGGCACTGCATCCGCGTCTCCGTATTACTACTCATCCTCCTCCGAATCTGCGAGTCGTCCCTGCAAACCAGCAGCAACCAAATTTTGGCCAAACTCAAGTTACGAGCCACCAACAGCTTCATCCTCAGATCCTTTGGTCGCAGCTGTTTGTCACGGCAGTGCGTTTGCTGCTGCGGCCGCTCATCACGCGGCGGTAAACCACGTCGCGGCCTCAGCTGCGTGGTGCAATTACTCGCCATATCATAACACACCGCGACCGGAGTCTTACCTGAGCGATAGTGAACATCGGAGTCCATTCGCAGACACATACAATGCGATGCGACCGTTCTCATCTAGCGCAGACCAAAGCTGTACACCCTCATCGATGTCTAGTTATCATCCAAGCCAGTCCGGCAGTCAACAAGCGTCCACTGCGTCCGGTGAGTGCTGCTTCACAACTGTCTCGACTGAGTGTTGGGCGAGTCTGTGCCTGCCGCATTCGATTACTGGCAATAAGTTCAGGTGACATAAATTCTTTATTATCGTCGGCAATGCAATCATAAAACGCGAAAGTAGGTCTGAGCAGCAGAAGAACTGCCAAATGTTGCCGATCGCTCTGTTCTTGTCCGTATTAACTATTGCGACATTTGGCGGACAACGATGCTCGTTTACTATCTAATTTTTTCCGCTCCACTGAACTGATAGTTTATGAATGCTACTTGTGTTCATTTGTGTCAACTTTTGTTCGCTACTTGCTTCTGTGTCCGGCAAAAAGGTTTAACGGCGATCGTTCGAACGCAGACACGGCGATCGAATTTGAATAGATTGCGCAATTATGGAAACAAAAGTTATTCGAGCGCACGTAATTATCGCAGCAACTCGATGCAAGTGGTGATCCGGTGACAGTGAGTGCCGAAATTTGGAGGCGAACAAAGAGAAGAATAGATACTGTGTTACTTGCAGATAATTCAGTTTTACGGTTTTATTGTTTTGATTTTGAGGCACAATAAGAAGAATAAATCCGGAGCGCAGTGCATTGCATCGCAGACCGCCTTTTCTCTCATTTTTTAAGATTTGCGAGAAACAGGAAAGCAGTGCAAAGAACAGGCAAAGAAGTGCCATTCCTTATTTGTGGCTGGCATACAATAAAAACTGGAACCTCTGTTAGATAACAGTGACTGCTATAAAAGTTCTTAAAATAGGATCACAGTTCTCGTTCCGTAGCAGCGTTCGATAGCAGTTGTATTTCTTTTCGAAATAAAAACGTTTCTTCTTCTCTCTTACCTTCTGTTGCTTTTGGCGAACATTCGCACATTCTATTGTGTGCATGTGTATATTGTATCCGCGGACTCGAGTATCGCTTGCGATTCGCAGAAATTCGCGCAACATTCGCACGACTGCAATGAACAAAGCGCGGCAATTATCTGCTTATTTATTTTTGCGAGTAATTGCCGGCAGTCATTAAACTTCATTTTTATTGTACGTGTCTGCGATTAGTGATTGTTTGTCGACATTATTACAAAACTCATATTCGCGAATTGAGATCGTTTAGTGCCTGCAACAAAGAAACTGAAAATATTGCCGCCAACTGATTGTCCCGCTTTCGCAGGTGACGCATTGGCTGCAGCAGTGCACCATCATCACCACCACGTTCTTCATCATCATCACGCAGCTCTTCTCGCCAGTAACGCGGCTGCCGGACTCGACTGGACAGCATCTTCGTCGGCCGGACAAGGCTCATCACATCACGTCTCTGTGCGCAAGAAACGAAAACCGTACTCTAAGTTTCAGACCCTAGAATTGGAGAAGGAGTTTCTATTCAACGCTTACGTCTCTAAACAGAAGCGTTGGGAATTGGCACGCAATCTGAATTTAACCGAACGACAGGTCAAAATATGGTTCCAGAACAGAAGAATGAAATCGAAGAAAACCAGTCAACGTCAAGCAGAGCGAAACAAATAATGGCCTGCGATCGCATCTCGCATACTCGTCTCTATTCAACTTATTTCGCATTCTTTCGTATCGAAACCTTTTCCGGTGTTTTGCAGAAAACAGCGAACAATTACTGCGTCAACTATGAAATCAGTGTAAACAAACAGTTCTTAATTTGGTTCTGTTTCTTCATCTTTTATATAAATGATACAACAAATGATGTGTAAACATTGAATATGTAATTGAGTAAGTAACTACGATTTAGTATAAGTTAACCTATAACGTCATGTTTGTTGCTTCGAATGCATTCATGAATTTCATCCACTATTTGTCAAATTTTACTGTCAAACCCAGCAACCAAAGTCCGAGCACTTATAGATTGAGCCGACAATTTGTCTATTTATGACTGCAACTTTTAGGCTTCGAATTTAATACCTTTAAATTCACATTTGCAACAAAGTTCTCATAAATTTTGACAAATGAAATTGAATTTGATTGCGATAATGAATGCAATGAAACAATATTCAGATGAAATTGTTTTCAAGTGATGAGTAATCACACATTTGAAGTTCATCATGTGTTCAGGTTAATAGGAACTTGACTTGAATTTGTGAAAACTGTGAATTTGAAGCATCACTGCGCGCTATGAGTGTCGGACTTCTTGCTGGGTTATGCGGTAATATATGTAATTAATAAACAAAGAAACAGTAATGTGGAATGCGATTACGCGTGAAGATGAAGACTTGCAACGCAAACTCTGTGTTAACTTTTTTTTATAGACGAACAATTATTTATTGAATTATTATTGAAAACGCATTTTGTATTCTAGTTAAGTTTAATTGTCTCTCTCGCATGTGTCTCAACTGTCTCATCTCGTTTAATGAGACCAGTCTCTTGAAAAAAGTGCTGCAAATAAATTGCTTTTACTGCATTTCATTCACAAATGAGCTCGGCGAAAGTTTTTCGAACATCAGTTTGATTTGTTGCCAGTTATGCAGTCGCAAATTGCGATTTGAGCGAATTTTGCGAATTTCGAGCGCAACATTCGATCGATTGCGATGCAACTGTTTCAATTTGCAAATACCTTAGGTAAATATAAAACGCGAACAGCGAGTTGTGTACAAAGAAGTGAACATTTCGCCAGAATGCTTGAGAAACAACGTCTCATTCCTTTGCGTACTCAAAGGCTGCTTTACTCGACTGCAACACATAATGGTCATTTAAAAAAATAAAAATTTCCACTACCACTTTCACTACCTTTGTGATCATAAGGTAATTGTGAGAAAAGCGGCTTTTAAAAAAGCAAGACAATTATTTGTCGTCGTCGTGTCTCTTCCTAATGAATGGATAATTACGTAATTATAAAAAGGTGTAACGTTTTTTAAAAAGCGATGAACAATTAACAGTGAACTTCCATTTTGAGTATTCCTCGAAGTGAAGAGACTGAAAAATATGGGAGGCAACAGTTCACCTTTATTGCTTCGCCCACTGCTACGGATTCGCTCTTTTATCAGTGACGAGAAGAGCACATCTCTGGTCTGCAGGATTCACCGAACGCCGAAAAGCACGCACCATTCCTGTGTACCTCTCCCCGACAAAGTAAAAATGTGCAATTCACTTAATTGCGGTACGAATATGGCCTGAAAGCGTTTCACGTTATCTATGTTTCAATAAATTGCATTTACAAATATTAAACTCTTTGTATGTATGTACATGTGCGCCTAACTCCAATCGCTCCGGATAAATCAATCGATGCAAAGGTATGCACTAAACTATCCTCTTTTGCAACACTATTCTTTTTTTTATTATTTATCACACTTTCACAGCTAATTTATTAACAATTTTTAGAAACAGATCATAATTTTAAAATATTCACGTGTCATCGTCATGTGCGATGTGCATGCGACGCATATTTTTGCAATTGAAATGAAAAAGTTTTGATTGATGCCTATTGTGAAAGCGCAATAAATTATTTCAGTTTTTAGGGAAATGGAGAATACAAAATATTAGCAATTGTTGGAATATTTTAAACCTGTACGTAACTAAATGCGCGGCATATGCTGATAATGAATTTGCAGCATGCAATTGAATGATAATTAATGATGATCTAAAGATAAAAGTGTTTTGCTTAATGTTTCATTTTGCAAAGCAAACAACACTGTTGAAAGATTTTTGTTTACCTAAATGATTTAATGCAACATAATATTTCTGCTAATATTACCTTTGCTTTTGTTTTGCTTACTGTTATTCCAGCACTTTGCATAATTCTTATTAAACTCGGCGAAAACGAATTCAGATTGCAATCAATGTGCAAATTTGTCATATATCATTGTAATGCGTTATTTCAATCATTTTTATTTGCCATAAATGAAGTTTTAAACACATCTTACATTATATAAACACAACATTACATTTTTATGAATTAGAGTGTTAGGTTCAAATTAGGAACATCTTCAAGTTGAGAAAGTTACTATTTATTACGAAGTTTTTAAACAAAGACTTCAAAATAATAATTGATTAATAAGTAATGTTGATATTCAACGCCATTTTAATTCAAAGGCTTTCAATTTAGGTTTTCAGTTGTATAAGTCTGACTGTATAAGACTAAAGTCTGTCTGAGGCCACTTCCCACTTCAAAGTGCATCGTTTCTTTGTTATCTTCTTCGATTCTTTCAAACTCTTTCGATCAATATTTGATATTACCGCTAATATTTGTCGCATCGATGTAATTCATAATTGTCGGTAAATTCAGCTTCAAAAAGATCTTGATTTATTCCCAAAGTTGATATAATTTGGCGCACATATTCCAGAACCCTTGAAAGCAATCTATTATTAAATTAATTTCACTGACAATTCAGTGTTTCATTCTATTTATTGACCAAACATTATTCGAATGCAATATATCAACATTTTTATCGGTAACATTAAACATTATTGCGAGTATAGTGTCGTTACATTGACCAGTGAATGTGGCCGCATATTTACAGGCCTGTATTTTCGTTGAAACACCCACACTTCGCGTAAGTGAGCGGCAAATGGCTTTAATGTATTCATAACCGAGTAATTACGTACAATTTTCAAGAAATGCGTTTTTATGGTTATTGATCGAAGAAATGTTCAATGAACCGAAATCAAATGTAATGCGTTGCCATGTTACGCAATAAAGCTAGGAGTGCGTAAGGATAAGAATTGTGTTCACTTAGACAGCCGCCTTTACAACACATTTCTTTTCAATATTTCGCCCAAAAATTCTTCAAATACGCGATAAACTTTAAATTAAACTTGAAAATCGTCGAAATCCGAATGAAATACACAGATTATCCTGCTTTAGAATGTTAATCGTGTGATTTGCGAATTATACTGTTTTACAAATTAGACATGAAGTGTGAAAGTCGCGGGGTTTCCTTAAAAGTGGACACATTGTATTTTTTGCAAGTATTGTTTAAACGTGAAAGTTGTAAAACGTTGCATTCTTCGTATAATTCGGTATAATTTTGCAATTACCTGCGAAAACTACTCGTATTCAACAATTAAACAAATATTTACAACACTTTCTCGAGTTTTACAATTTCAAATGCAATATAAACGTGATTGTGTAATGAATTCTAGTTTTCATTGCGTGTGTGTTGCAATAATCAGTGACCGGTCCGCTTTTGCCTCCGAAATGCAATCGAGAAATACATTCCGCCAATAAACCGATCCTTTGAAGAGAATCGTAAAATTGAAGTCTAAGTAAAGGAGAAGAATCGCTGAAGATCCGATTACTATCTGCAACCAAAGCGTTCCGACCAAAAGGCTGGTCTCTGATTCGCAGAATAAGAAGTTCGCATTCAGCATTCAATGCTTCGATCGATTACTCACTTTTCAGCCTGCACAATTCGATTTGCAATAAACCTTTCAAGAAACAAGAATAATGAATTCTTACTATACGTTAGTCAACTTTTTTCTCTCTCAAGCATTTATCATTTATAAATCAACAAAGTGCTGTCACTAAGTCACTGTCATTCACATAAATCATTATTTAATCGAATGCCTTTGTTATAGTTAGCGAGAATTGTAGCATAGCATTTAGCTCTCTTATTTTGAGCCTAATTTTGAAAATTAAGTTATAATAAAACCATTCAAATGTCTGTTTTCAGAAAATTTTGCAAATACAGAGGTAACCAGACTTATTTTTACAGTAATTTAATTTACAAATGAGAGTGTGAAGTGCGACTTGTTGGTAAACAACGAATTCTCATTTCTACTTAACAGTGTAAGTGTAACTTGTAAGTGTCATCTTTTTGTACGCCTTCATTTACAAATGCTGGTACATTATCGGGTTAATTGTCATTTTTAAAGTTTTCTAAGAGTGCAGTTTGTTTCACTGGATCTTTTTAAGACTGTGTTATTCATTTTTCGAATAAGCTGTGAAGTGCTAACTGTAGGATAGATTTCTCTCTCTGGAACTGGTAAACTTCTGTTGTACACCTGACACCTAAATCCGATACCTATCTTACATTGTTAAGCGCTTTACGGTGCTACCACACATTACTCAAAATGTGTGTATGAGTTATTTTACTAGAATTTTACCGACACGTCTTAAAAAACGAAAAAACATTTTCTGTCATTCGCTTAGATGATGCATAAGAGCACAAAATATAAAAATTGTTTTATACCGACATGTCGGATTGAACCAACTTCTTTGAAAATCCAACTGTCCGCTAATGAGCAATAGTACGGTATGTGAAACCGTCATTCCTCTCAACTTTATCTCTTTCATCACTTCTTTATATGACAATGCTTGTTAGGAGAAAATTTTAATAGTGATCGCCTCTTTTGTTGTCTTAGGCACTTTATGTTATAGTTACGTCAATTGTTCGCTTTCGAAAGTGTGTCGAGTTTAGTCGTCGTGTGCATTAAGTTTATTGGAATCGGTGCAACGCGTTTAGTTGGCGACAATAGAATGGTGGGAAAATAAGTCTGGTAACATCTGTATGTTTCATTGCAAAGACTACACGCACAATTTTTGAACAAAATTTCATGAATATGAATTATCGAATTGTGTTTGTATTCAATCAAATAATTTATATTTCTTGAAGTTGTCTTAATGTTACGCTTTAGTACGTAAAATCAAAGGATTAAAATTACAACGGTGTACAATGAATCTCTGTTCAATTTCCTCTAATCTTTCGAATCTAAAATAAAGCAGTGCGAAAACACAGAACATTTCTTATTTCCGTTACTTTAGCTTAGAAGTAAAGCGGTGTTTACCTTATAAGCTCTTTGTAATTGTGTGTAACTAATGTTTTATTCATTATTGTTCATTGTTTCCCACTCTGTATTCTTTAGAGTTGATTAATTTCATAGTCAAAGATTTCTGCGAAATATATAGTGTTAAATATGGTTATTTTATGCAAATATGTAAATAAATTACGCGTTAATCATATGATGTAAAATATTCAGACACTGAGCTGTTTAACGATAATACTGACTCCATTAATATTAATCAATATTTAAGTATTCAAAGTGCAGCATTTTGGTAAACAACAAATTCTCATTTCTTACTTTTCGCGTTGTGGTCATGTTTGATATGAAATGAATGCAATGTCCGAACTTTGGACTCCGAAGTTTAAACAAAGACATATTAAGGATAGTAAATGCAAACAATATCAAGTTTAAAAAGTTTGCCTTTTTCATAAAAATTCACTTTCTAATGAACTATTTCAAACAATAATGAAATGAGTTGTTACAAACAATTTTTACTGATTTTAATTATTTTAAAAATCTCAAAAGTCTGTGAAAAGCACAATTTACATTTGAAAATTGTTTGTGACGCAGATATGAACCGATAATTGGTTTCTCATTGAGCAAGGCATGCGAATCTTGTTTTATTTTATCACTTCGCCTTTCATGTTCAGTAGCGATGCCACAGGGAAACAAATAAATGACACACATGTTTACAATCAGTGGCCATTTGCAGCTGTACGTTTGGAGAAAATTATCAATCTGGCGAAAATTTGCT
>NCKV01000216.1:0-22785 GCA_003675905.2 Leptotrombidium deliense
ATGCAGAGCATAAATGTGTAAATGTCCCTAAACGTCTAAAAAACAAAGCAAGAAAAATCATAGAAATGGTTGCTTTCGAAGGACGCCATTGTTGAGCTTTCGTACATTTGATTGAGACACGAATAATTTGCTTTTGGTGCTTCTGTTTCTCCTCATTTTAAGTGCGCTGCGAACTATAGTTGAATGTGGGGAGTAAACAGTGTGTTTACAAACGAATATAATCGAGAATTGAAAAAAGCCGATTTTTTGCGAACCATGTTGACTGCATTCAAAAGTACATTTTAATCACGGACTTGTTTTGTCATCAATTTTAATCATTTTTTGGGTGTCAACAAATAATAATTAAGCTTGTGTATAGATAAACGTTATGAGTTCAGCAGACTTGAAAGAAGGTGAAGATAAAGCAGCGAATTGCGTCAGTAATTGCGATCAAATTGATGAGAACTCCAAGGGATTGTCACAAGAAGAAGATGTGTTTAATGCATCCCCGTTGTCTCCTTTTGCATCTCAAAATGTATATAAATTAGACTGCAACAATGTGGAGGATGCAAACGTTAAACAGACAGAACCGCAGCGAGTTAAGCTCAGCGATGAAGAAGTGAACAGTCTTTCGAAGAGTGATCTCATCGAAAGGTGGAAGCAACAGGAATTGTACATTGATTTCATTGAAAATCAGCTCAATGTCGAGTCGATGGCTAAAACAGATCTCATATCGCTGCGAGAATCTGAAGAGAAGCTGAAACAACAGCAGTTGGAAGCCACGCGCCGGGAAAACATTCTCGTAATGCGGTTGACAACGAAAGAACAGGAGATGCAAGATTTTGTGGTACGATTTCTTCGTATTATCATCTTGTTTGAGTTGTAACTGTAACTTTAAGTGAGGAGCTTCTTATTTATTGTGCTTCTATTGATTCTTCAGAACCAGATCCAAGAGTTAAAACAGTCATCACTCCCTGGACCTTCGCAACTCGAAGCGACTCTCGTTGACCCAGCAGTTAACTTAATGTTCGAGAAAATGAGAAAAGCTGTCGACTCTTCGAAAGCCAAAGTTGAGGAGATGCAAAATGAATTGACTGCATGGAAATTCACTCCTGACAGGTTTGTTTTGTCACTTAAATCGCCCAATTCCAATTCATTTGAGTACTTACAGCAACACAGGTAAACGTCTGATGGCCAAGTGCAGGCTTCTGTATCAGGAAAATGAAGAACTTGGTAAAATTGTATCTTCTGGGAGAGTAGCAAAACTCGAAGGAGATTTGGCATTGCAAAGGAACTTCTCAGAGGAAATGAAGAAATGTCAATCCGGTTAGTTTATCGGCTGTGATAGATTGTATTTAATTTTAATTTCTGTTTGTGCTCAAAGAGTTGGATGACTTTCTGTTTGAACTCGACGAAGATGTCGAAGGAATGCAAAATACTATCGTATTTTTGCAGTTGCAACTTAAAGAGGCAAAAGATCAACTCGCAAATTTGCAGCGGGAAGTAAACAAACACGACAGTATATTGTGCAACGGTTCAATTGAAAACTATGAGTATATTTAAGTTTACATGACTGAAGTCAAATTGGAACAAACTTCCATATATTGAAGAAGTTGTGCATCGAAAGTGACAAACAAAACAAATACATTAAAAGTGGATTATATTCACACAAACTTTGCCGCGGCAATACTGCTCCGTGACATTGTTTATTATTACAGTAATTATCATTGTTAATCAATAAAAACTGATCATTTCAAATATTGAACGAACTGTGAACTTTTATTTTATATAATTCATATTGTACAGTGCCCGACAAATAGGATGTATAGTTAACAGGTAATTTGTGATTCAACGCAACAGTGGTGTTCAACTTGAATAAATTAGTTATTGTGTTTCTGTGACATTCGTTTATGTATGCTTCTTTTAAGCGAAACTTGATGCAAAATTTTTAGTTTTACGCGTAATGTGAGAGTTCGGCGTTAAAAAAAGTCATTGTTACAACATAGATATCCACCACTGTATGTTTATCATCAACAATTACCGCTAATTCATATTAGTAAAACAGATTTTAATTGAAATTTCAACATTCTTTTTTTAAAATCTTCCAGTTAAAAACGGCGCATTTCAACTTATTCTAAATCGGCGATTAAAGCCGAACATTGAATGTTTGCGCGCCAGTTGCAACTCGTTGCTTGTTTGCATTTTTGGTGTTGGAGTATCAAATTATGGATTCAAATAGCACCGAGAAACAAATAGGTTTGTTTAAATTACAAATACTCTCTCTTAGGTTGATGTTTATTAACAGATATTGCAAATGAATCCGGTTTCTTACGTTTCTACTCGGAATTAGAAGCAAAAATTGATACAACGATTCGATTCTTCGATTTCGGAGACTTTCACATAGTTCTTGGAAGTGATGCTGAATACATTTCTGAATTTATATTAAAGACAAAATCCCGTATTCGTCACAGAGGGAGTTCAAAAATTCCTTCACTCACAATTTCTAGCACAACATTCACTTCACTGCTGAAAGAAATCATTCTCACTCGAAGCTATCGCGTTGAAATTTATGAGAAGAAAAATGAGAAGACTGATGAGTGGTTCTTAAAAACGAAAGCATCTCCAGGCGATTTGGGTGATTTAGAAGAAATAATATATTCAGATGGCGAGTCGTCCTCCGCTCGAGGATTACTTGCTGTGATCATAAACGGCAGTGACGACGTTCACGTTGGATTATCATTCATTGATTCAATTGATGAAACGATAAGAGTTGGTGAATTTGATGATAATCAATATTTGACAAATTTTGAAGCGATATTGGTACAGTTGGGTCCACGAGAGTGCATTTTGCCGCAAGACAACAAATTGACTTGTTTCAAACGATTGCAGTCAATAATTAACTCAAACAATGTACTTTTGACAACAGTGAAGCCACAAGAGTTTAAAATCAATGATGTTAATGATGAAATTAAGGTAGTTGAAAAACTTCTACGCAAAGAAACAAATGGAACAGGTAATTCACAAGCAAAAAAAGATAAATTCGTCACGAATATTTTTCAGATTTTCTGGAAAAGTGTAAATTGGGCCTCTCTGCATTATCGGCTTCAGTAAACTTCTTAAGACTGAAGCATTCTCTCCATTTTGGACAGTACAAACTTGAATCTTTAGATACTAGTTCGTTCGTCCGATTAGACTCTTCCGCAATCAGTTCGCTAAATTTGTTTTCGACAATAAAAAATAACGGTCAACAGAAGACCATTGACAGTGTCTTTGCGTTACTTAACTTTTGCAAAACATCTGCTGGTCAAAGATTGCTTGCTCAATGGATTCGACAACCTCTCACTGATATTAACAGAATTGGTAAGTGTTATGTGCTTTACATCTAAATTAAATTCGTTCTTTTTTTAAGAGGAAAGACTGAATCTTGTTGAATGTTTTGTTAAAAATGTTGAACAGCGACAAATAATTCACGAAGATTTACTCCGGAGAATTCCAGATTTAATTCGACTGGCAAAGAAACTTCATTGCAAGAGAGCTTCGCTTTCAAACTGCTTCAGCATCATGAAAGCCATTGAATGTGCTGGAAAAATTGTGACAAAGTTGGAATCGCTTAATGATAAAGTAATTGCTGCAGTATTTGTTGGTCCTTTTAATAAAGTAATTAAACGACTGAGTGCATTTCAAAAGTTCATCAAAGAAAGAATTTGGTTTGATGAGCTATCAAAAACTGTTACTGTGATTCCGACATATAATTCATCTCTCCAAAGTGAAAACAAAAAGATCATTGATATTGAAGAGAAGGCTAAAGCTATTATTAAACGAATTGCACGAGATTTAGGTTTAGAACTTGGAAAAGGATTAAAGGATGAATGTGACGATTCAACTGGATTCTTTTTACGAGTAACAAAGAAAGAAGAAAGAGCTCTAAGAACAAAAAATTACATTACTGTTAAAAATCCGAAAAAAGATGGAGTCCGTTTCGTAAATGAAGACTTGGAGGATTTGAACAAAAGTTATCTCGCTTGTAGAAAGCGCTACAACGCACATGAGAAAGAAGTTGTCACTGAAATCATAGCCACTGCAGGTACTATCTATTACGCAAAGCAATTTTCATATTAACACTCAATTATCTATTAGCAAGCTACAGTGATGATGTCCGTCAACTTGGATTCATCTTGTCAACTTTAGATGTCATTGTCTCTCTTTCAATCACAACAGTTCAATCTGCTATGCAATTCACAAGACCAAAAGTTGTTTCTAATCGTAATTTAATTTCCCTTTGATCGTGTTTATATGAGTATTTTCTCACAGAATTTGGCAAAATTGTCTTGGAACAAGTTCGACATCCTTGTGTGGAAGCTAAGAGCAGCGTTTCATTCATACCAAATGATATAGAATTCGATGAAAAGAAATTCTTTTTGGTTACGGGACCAAATATGGGTGGAAAATCAACTTATATTCGGTCAGTGGGTATATGCGTTTTGTTGGCTCAAATGGGTTCGTTTGTACCTGCGAAATCTGCAACTATTTCCGTTGTTGATGGAATTTACACCCGAATTGGTGCAAGTGACAAGCAAATAAAAGGATACTCAACATTCATGATGGAAATGATTGAGACAACATCAATCTTACGAGTAAATATAAATGTCTAAATGTTTAAGTAATTGTTGAACTTTCAGTCTGCGACAAAAAATTCATTGGTTATTATTGACGAACTTGGTCGGGGAACATCAACATACGAGGGGTTTGGATTGGCTTGGGCCATATCACGGTATATGTTTGCTTTCATTTATTATGTTCACGTTGCTATGGTCTGAATGTGGAATGATTTGCAAACTTTGTTTTGTTATTTTATAAACTTCTATTGTTTATAGTTTTATGTGCTATTTTAAGGTCGCAGACATTCTTATCCGCAATTATCATTTTTGTTCAAGCTTCAACAACAATAACGTTTTTCTTTCCTCAGTTTCATCGCCAGTGATATCAAAGCTTTTTGTTTATTCGCAACGCACTTTCACGAACTAACGAAGTTGTCCAACGAGTTACCAAGCATCGGCAATTTGCACGTATCTGCATTGACAACAGACGGAACACTGACATTTTTATACGAAGTGAAAAAAGGAAGCTGTGATCAAAGTTTTGGTATACATGTTGCAGAACTTGCAAGCTTTCCCAAACATATGTTAGAGGTGTGTAAGCAAATTTTTGTCGGCATTCGTAATTGCGGTTCATTGCATAATTTAAGTTCCCGTCAATCGAAAAATACAATCTAAAAATGCTGATCGCCTTCAATTCCTTTTATTTTACTGTTTATTTCCTTTTTTCTGTTTTCATTGATAACTGTGACTCAACGATTCCTGAAGGACTTCTAATTTTTATATTTCCAGAGTAATGCTGAAATATAAAATTCATTGAAAGCTTTAGGTCAAAGAAATTTAGTGAAAAAGAAATTGTTTTCATCTTCTTTTCCAGATGTGTCCCAATAATTGTAGAATTAGTGAAGCTTCAAGCTGTAGCAAACATACAGTTTTGGACATACAATTATACAGTTTCGCATCATTTTTACTATTCAACTAATGTTAAAATTAATCGAGATCAACATAAACTTGTGTCCAAAGCTTTATGTAAGCTACTTTAATTAGCGAACGTTGACTAATTATAATTTCATTGCGGTCGTCAGTCAGGCGTCATCCATGTGCTCATTCGTATTCGTACTGAATGTTCGTACTGAACGCCGTATTTCCTGTAGGGGATAAGATAAATCTCTTGGAGTTTGAGTAAATATCATTTCTATTTTCTCGATTTTGTTCCTTTATTTGGTTTAGTATCCATGCTGTTGTAGTTAGCGATTTTTGTATAGTTACCGTTTTCATGGGAAAGAAAAGTAAATGCTTATCCAACTAATGAAATTTGAGAATATAGCAGTTTGTTTATCAGTCATTACTTTGGCATTTATTCGTGTTAAGTTTCACGTCTCGGTTACTATCAGTCTCATGTGAAATAAATATGTTCGTGTCGACTCACACGTAAGCCTTTCACAGCGGCAGATGTTTTCAAAGCCATATTTTTCACACTAGTAGACAAACATTTAATAGCCAACATAAGAGTCGAATCGACCTTAGGCAACGCATTTGTGTATTTCGACTGTAAATTGCGGGGAATGCAGTAATGTGGGAGTTCGTCAACAAAATTTTCCACAAATGTTTTTCTTGTCTGAAAACTCGCTTTCAAAGAACATTTCGCACACAACGACTCCGCAAACGCGATGCTGAAAGTTTATATTTTGTCTGACGAGAGTGAACAAAACGGCTGTTCTTTTTTCATTTGAGTTTTAACATAGCTCGCACCACTTGAACACACAATACTGAATGTTGATCGACAAATAAAAAGAGCTGTTTCAAGTTTTAACAATTAGACTGTGTTTTTCCATTTCCTGTTTACGCTCTGAATTTCATTTTAAATTTTTAATTGTGCTGTCATTAGACAATTACAACTAAATTGCTAATAAACTGAATATTTCTTAGCTTGCAGAAAAGAAGGTGAAAGAATTGGAAGGCCTATCAATGAATTATGATACGAAGAAAAAAGTGATCGATAAAGTAAAACTGCTCAACGAAAGTGAAATGAACGACAATGAATTGCTTAATTTCATATCAGATGTAAAAAAAGAAATACACATCAATTTGTAAACAACAAATTCTTAAATAAAACGTGAATTATTGTCGTGGGAGTCTTTGGAGAGCTTCCAAGTATTGCGAAGTAACGATGCAACTTTTAATCGATGTCAAACAGTGCGTGTTTATGCTCACTGATCACGTGAACAAAGTTCTAATGAAATATGAGTTGAACTGTTCGGTGAGTGGTTTGTTGAAATGAAACGAGTCACTGCTAAACGAGTGCGTAAACTCGGAATGCAGTGTTTCCATTGAAAAGCTGCATACGTGCGTTGTTATGTGGGCTTTCAACCAATTGAATGCGTCGACGCTAAATCGAGTCGAAGAGTATACGACTCTTTGTCCGACAACAGACTCCATTTTACATTTAATGCTTTAGAGTACACAACGTTATCCTTATCTTTCAATTTGTTGAATCTCAATATCGAGACCGCTGGAGTGTTCGATAATACTGTTGACGCCTGTTAATGGTAAAACTTATTTTCTGATTGTCGTTGTATTCGAATATTAATCGTGCTCTCGCGTTCTTATATATAAAAGTACGGCTTTTTCTATTTCTATGTTTTTGATTGCGATGTTACAAAAATTGATAAATGTTCCATTAAAAGGTCAATTGAAAATGGAGAACAAAAGTAGTGGCACTTTGGTAATTAACGGAAATAGTGGACCGTTGAAGACGATAGCAAAAACGAACAGCGATTCTCCTAAAGTTACTGTGATTACAGCAAATGCGGTTCCTCTGAATATTAACAATGCCGACGTTGTAAATAATAATTCCAATAATGTTCGAAATGAAACGAATAATCGAACTTCAACTTCAACAGCTACAAATTCAACAACTTCTACTACGAACACTACTGTTGTGTCGACTACAAATTCTACAGTAAATGTTAACAATGTACCAGTTGTGGAGAATGAGAGAGAGTCTGAAGTTAGATTAACGGTTTTCTTTTCATTAATGAAAAATGAGAAAGAGAGACTTTTAACTTTTGTGGAAGGAAAGTGGCCGATTTCCTTCATATCTAAGGAAAGTTTGGCAAATGCTGGATTCTTTTACTTAATGAATAGCGATCGTGTTCAGTGTGCTTTTTGCGAAGGAGTTGTTTGCTATTGGGAACCGGATGATATTCCTCTCGTCGAACACAGGCACCACTTCCCGCGCTGTCCTTTCCTTATGGGATACGATGTCGGTAATATTCCAATTGATAAAGACCCCATTCGTGGCGATAAGAGATTAGGAAGGGATGTTTGTGGTGGATATCATCGCGTCGCTGTAACACCCACCCAGGACTCTCTCTTGAAAACGTACAGCGTTCCGCCTATTACTGTGAATCTCGAAGATTTTGGTGTTCTGGTGCACAAAGGTGCAAAAAATTCAAAGTATGCTTCTCGTGATTATCGAACCGCTTCTTTTGCGGGAAAATGGCCTAAGGATTGCAAATATAAGCCAGAAGAGTTGGCTGAAGCCGGATTTTTTTATTGCGGTAATTAAATGATTACGTAATTTGTTTACTCATACATTGCTGTTTTTAGGTGTTAGCGATTGCGTGAAATGCTTTTACTGTGATGTTGGAATATGTGACTGGAACAAATTACGTACTCCTTGGATTGAACATGCAATAAGATCTCCAGAGTGTGGATATTTGATTTTGAATAAGGGATCACCATTCATTGTCTCGAGCAACAAAAATTATTCAGAGGACTTGTTGAAGACTTCGACATTAACTGAAGCTGCTTTGGCGGAGAAAGCCGTTAACGAATGGATGGAATCAAAAGTTGTCAAAGATTTGCTTTCAATTAACAATTATCCTAAAGATGCTTTACACGCTGTTCTGCTGCAGAGATGGGAAAAACACCACATTAATTATGAACATTTAGGAGAACTGAACACTGCAATTGTTGCACACCTGGCAAAAAGGTTTGTTTTGTATATGTTTTTTAAAGAATGATACCGTATTACCGCGCTTACAATGACATGTCCTTTTACCTCGAAATTTGAATTTTCATCAAACACCGATACAGGACTGTTCAGAATCTTGCCCAATTCTAGGGAGAAATTGGCTTTTAATGTCACATTTGAACTGACACGCTGAACTTTACTGTTGATTATTTAACTAACACTCCCGTAGCTTGTAGCATTAACAGTAGCTGGCCTTATATGTCGAGAGTGTGACCAGGTGTCATATCTTGAGATGTAAGGCATGTCCTTAGCGCATTCACAGAAAAATCGCGATTTCTCCCAACCTCGGGTATAGTGCCATGTCATTGTAAGCGCCGTAATACGGTAGTAGTTCCATGTGTGTTTGTTGTCTAAAATGAGTATTTTGTTTGTGTTACCGATAATCAGCAATTGTTAATGTTTATCTCTTTAACAGTAAAAATGAAGAACAAAGCAGTTCAAGTCAAGAAAGCGTATCATCAGAACCATCAGAGTCTCTGTCATCCCTGGAATCATGTTCGTCTTCTCCTATGTCATCTTCACCTCCGTCTACATCTTCATCTCCACCACCATTTGACAAGGAACGACTGTTGTGTAAAATGTGTTGGGATCGGGAAATTGGTGTTGTTTTCTTACCATGCGGACATGTCGCATGTACACAATGTGCACCGGGAGTTACTTCATGTCCTGTTTGTCGTACAGTTATTAAAGGGACAGTCAGGACTTTTTTGGCGTAATTCAATTAATTATCGCTCCTTATACCGAAATAAAATTAGAATTAATAAAAACATTTATTTGCATTGTCGTAAAATTACACTTCTTCACCATCACTCTGTAGTAATAGAACGGTTTCTTCAATCGGTGCTTCTTTAAAAGAGACTTTCTTTTCTCTTCGAATACGAGATTCAATTTCTTTGGACTCAGTGTCCGAACTCAGGTAAATAATGTCATCATTGTTTTTACCAACGTTTAAGCAAACAATGAGAATAATACCTCCGCAAACGGTGACAAAGAATCCGAGAGCGATCACAAAAACAGCTGCAATTGTGAAATATAAATGACAGATGTTTACTACGAAATAGATGTTACCTGTAAACAGCTTTTCAGCGGAATATGTGTGCCGTTGAACGGCTAATGGAACAAGCATTGAATAAACTTTGTCCAGTGTACCATTGGTATGCTTCATTGGAAATATTTGTAAAACATAACACATCATTGGAAATAAATCTATGTTGTCGAACTCAACGTTGTGAGTGTAATTCGTTTTAAAAGCTGGTCCTTTAGCAATGAATAATGGTCTCATTGATTCTAAACTGTTGTTGTACCCGTGATTTCCCCAGACTTCAACTGAGACATTCCATGATTTTGGCGTTTTGTTAACGATTTCGTAACCCTCGTCAGCAACTAAAACAAATGATAATATTCTTCGATGATTACGATAATGATATTCACTAGGAACTTCATCTCTTCTGTACACAGTGAAATGATTTTCTAAGGATGCATTCTTCAACGTGTTGTACACCAAATTTTCAGTTCCTAATTTTGGAAGTATATTTAAGACAGGAGATGTTCCATGAAGTTTATACAAATCAGGATCAATGAAATTGTTCAGTTCGATGATATTTTCTCTTTTAATCTCAGCCATTCCATGATCACTAACAATAACCAAATTTACATCATTTGAAAGTCTGTGCGCATCTAATTTCAACAATAAGTACTCAATAATTTCATCAATTCTCGATATTTGAAAATAGACTTCTTTTGAGAATGGTCCATGAATGTGCGCAGCCTTGTCCGGCTCGTTGAAGTACATTGCTACAAAATTGGCAGGTTCTTTTGGATCAGTCATCCAATCCATAACAATATCTATTCGTTGCTTCCATTCTAGACTATTGTTATACTTTTGTAAATAATGCGGCAAAAGATTTGAGTAAGTCGATTCACTGCCAGGCCACATCACTGCTCCACTTCTTCGTATTATTCCGTCATTTTGCAATTCATTTGCGATCTAATCAATAACAAATTTAATTATTTGACAAATCACGACAAATACGAACCCAAATAGGTAGAGAAAGTCCGTTATCCCACATTTGTGATACTGTATCATCAATATCAAACGTCGAATTTAACAACGGATCAAACATTTCGTTGCCGACTATTCCGTGCGTTTCTTCGTAAAATCCAGTAGAAATTGACATATGATTTGGAGCAGTTTTTGTAGCAAAAACACTCCTCATATGTTTTGCTACAACACCATTTTGCGACAGTTTGTAAAGATTCGGAGTCAATGTTGCGTTTACATAATCAGCTCGAAATCCATCGAAAGATATCAGAATTAATTTCGGTGATGACAATATTTCGCTGTTAATTTGAGCAAAAATTACCAGTATCAAAACGAAACCAATGTCACTCATCGCCTACTCATCCTTTGCCGCAAGTTGGAGATTTTTCTGTTTTCAGGGAAAATTACATCGCTACAATTTGCAGTCGTAAACATTGCATGTTTATCCCTGAAAAATTATCAATTTCATTCGCTCGTAATATTTTCATACATCCTTCCAATGAATAAATCTTCAGTAAAATGACAAACAGTGATCTATTAGCCAATTCTGTGAAACATGTGTCGTTCGGAATCATTTTGCAGGTATGAAAACGAATGAAAAAACACCGATTGTTGACTCGCGCGACTTTCATTTTTATTTCATGTTCACATCACTCGTTTTACTTTTCAGATTTGTCTTAGAATTGCAACGTTTGTGGTAAATGCATGTATTCTTCGTGTTATAAGCAGAGAAGTACTTGGAATAATAAATGTTCGGCTGACACTGCTATATAGCAGCATTCAGTTTATAAGTCGCGAAGCATTTCGAAGAGCTGCAATTAGTGATTCAAAAAGCCATAACTGGTCAAACACTGTGAATGTAATTTGGCTCAAGTAAGAATTATTTTTATTCTTGTTACAAAAAAATATAAATTCTTTCACATTAAAATAGTGTTCCAGTTTCAATAATCGTTGGGTCGTTTTTCTCTGCCATTTGGATTTATTGTCTCCATAAGCCTGATCCCCAGTTGGTGTCTGGGTATGATTCCGCATCTGTGATAATTCCAATTTCAGTGCTTGTCGAAATAATTGCCGAACCTGCTTACATATTTGGACAGTTAAATAGTTTTCTAAAATTGAGGATTATAATCGAAGGACTTGCAATTCTTCTGAAATGTACATTAATGATTATTTTGACGACGAAGTATCCCGACAACGCTGTCTCAGTTTACGCTTACTCTCAACTGGTATCGTCTATATTTTATACTCTTATTTATTATACGTATTTTTATATTTACTTCAATGGAACGATTACATTTACTGAAACATTCGCTCCGAAAATTAATAATTTATGGGTAAGATTAGACCATGTTTATGTAGTTATTAACTAATATCTTATAATTACAGAATTCGTTAAATTCGGATCTAGTTGTGTTGGTTTATAGTTTCTTCAAGCAAACAGTTGTAAAGCAATTGCTAACCGAAGGAGAAAAACTTGTGATGACATTTTTTAATCCGTTGACTTTCGCTGAACAAGGAATTTATGAAGTAATCAATAATCTTAGTTCACTTCCAGCAAGATTCATATTTCAACCAATCGAAGAAAGTGGATATATTCTGTTCTCCCAGTTAATTGATCGCAATAAACCTGCAAAGGATCAGGAAAAAACGAATCTGATATCTGCCTGCAATATTTTGAGTGTGATGCTGAAATTAATGATAACTTTTGGTTCGATTGTTGTCGTTTTTGGTTATCGTTTTTCAGACATTGTTTTACTTATTTATGGAGGTTCAAAACTTTCTTCGGATATTGCTTTAACTTTAATGAGATGTCAATGTTTCTACATACTCTTGATTGCCATAAATGGAGTTTCAGAATGCTTCACATTCGCAGCAATGAACAACACTGAAATTAGTGTTTTTAATAAGAAAATGGTTCGACTTTCGTTTATTTTTCTATTAAGTACATTCGTTTTCACGAAAATGTTCGGAAGTCCTGGATTTATATTTGCAAATTGTTTAAACATGACTGGTCGAATATTTGAAAGGTAATTGTAATATGTAAAAGCAGTTGAATTAATTGTGATATTCTTCTGTGAAGTGCGATATTTACAAGGAAGTATTACGCAAATACATCAGTCAAGTCTCCATTCAGCATAAGTTTAATTCCAAATGTTTTGGTATTGTTATCTCTGTTGGCCTCTTTTGTTTTCATTTCGATTATTGAAGTAAGTTTTCTTCACTATTCCTTACGAGTCATTCACATTTATTTTTCAGGTTTTCTTCCCAAACATTGCGACGGTTCATTTTATAACAAGACTTTGCGTTGGTTTCTTTTTCTTTGCAATTGTTTTGTTAACATTTTTGTTGAAAGAACAATCGTTGGTTGCATTCATTATGTCAGAGTTTCGAAAAAGGAAAAATAAAAAAGAATAGAGTTTATGTGACTGACCCATTTAAACAGAGTTTAACAGCAAAACGCATGATTCGGTCAAAAATAAGATTTAAATGGCTTTTATTAAATTTAACCCAACCTTAATTAGTTTTTAAAAACTAAAGAGTACGAACATAGCTGAGTCACTTTTAGTTCGCTTTCCGCCGCAAAGCGATTCACAATAAAATAAAGTTCAGATTTTGCTAAATTACTTTCTTTCCTGTGATATAAAAACTCAATAGTGATAATTTTTTAATCCTTAATGCTGAGCAAAGTTTAGTTATTGAATAATAATTGAAAGATAAAAATGATTTGTATACCGCGATCGCTGGTTATCTGGAGTTGCGCATTTGCGATTGTTGCGCTCTTCTTCTCAGCGGTTATCGGCGAAACTAAAGGCGGACAGCGGCATAACAGCAGAGTTCGAGCTTCATTTCGATCACCAATTACTGTTCGAAAAAGTAAAATGTCTGTGAAAGCAGTTGTTGTTCTGAAAGGAGACTCGGCTGTCACTGGTACTGTGACATTTCAACAAACGGTCAGTACTGCTTTGTGTGAATATTTTTCGTTGATCTCAGACGAAGTTTTTATTTCCTTCCATTTTATTAGTCGCAGTTTACCGCGATAAGTAACATAACTTGTTTGTTAATGACTGTGGATCTGCTATTTTGTTGCATTTAAATTGTGCAAAGCAGCAATGAAAGTCTGCAACAATTTAATTTTGTGTGCAATTTTTTGAGGAGTTATCAAAAAAATGACAAAAAATATCGGCATTTAATATAAGTAACCTTCAAATGCTAATTGACGAATGAAAGGAGGAAAATTTTCGTGTTTACTGTTCGAAGGTCTAATACATATTACGAATTAGTAAAATAAATATGATTGTCATAGGGCGATGGTCCAGTTTCTGTTTCTGGAGAAATACGTGGTTTGAAACCAGGAAATCATGGTTTCCATATTCATGAGTTCGGAGATAACACAAACGGTTGTACTTCTGCTGGTCCACACTTTAATCCACACGGAAAAGAACATGGTGCACCTGAAGATGCGAATCGTCATGTTGGGGATCTTGGAAATGTTGTTGCTGACAACAATGGTGTTGCAAAGATTTCAATTTCTGATAAATTGATCACTTTGAATGGCCCATTGACAATTGTTGGTCGTTCAGTTGTTGTGAGTAATAAAAGAAATTAGTCCTGGTGTATAAGCGCCGTTTGTTTGTTAGGTTCATGAAGACGTGGATGACTTGGGAAAAGGTGGTCACGAGCTGAGCAAAACTACTGGAAATGCTGGAGGACGTTTGGCATGTGGCGTTATCGGTGTCGCAAAGCCGTAAGCTTTCCCTATTTGCACTCCTTCTGAATAGTATTTCTCAAAAATTAAAGGAATGCAATTTAATTGTAATTTGTATTGAAATGCAATAAACAAGTGATTGCGATGTGGCGTATAATTATGAATTTTCGCTTAATTTAATTTCTTTTTTTGAGACACAAAATATAACATTTATAAAACGCTGACTTACTTATGAAACATGATTACTGCTTGTGTATTTAATGATCAGTAACTATCTAAACTATCACGTAGTTAATGGCTCTTCAGTCAATTCATTAACTGTCTGTTCACTATTACTGCACGAGTCGTCTTCTTTCTCTACGACTTCTTCACTCCTATTGTCGTCACTTAATTTCTCTGCACTTAAATTTACATCTGAAACGTCACTGTTACGTTCCACACTCGGGCTCTTCCAGCGTGTAGGCAGCCTTTCACGGTCTCTGTCTCGTTCACGATCACGATTACGACCAAAATTGCCTCTACTATACCGGTCATTTCTATTTCCGCGTTCTCTCCACGGTTCACGTCGTTGCCAGTCTCGCTGAGGTGCAGGACCTCGAACTCCTTCTTCGAAGGGTCTAATCATCCCAGGAGGACCACCGCGAGGACCGAGAGGTGATCGCCATTCTCGACCACCGTAACGACGATCAAAACCAAATCTTTCCCTCTGTGACATATCTTCGTAACCTCTGGGAAGTAGTGGAGTTCTGGGTGCATTTGCTATCAATGGTGGTCTCAAACTCCCACTTCTTTCCATAGCCTTTAGTTCATACATAGAAGGTGCAAATGGGTCATCTTCACCCTCACGAAATCTATCTCGAGTTCTGTCTAATGCATGTGTGGATAATCTTTGAGATGTTCCTGCACCTAAATCGTGATCTGAATGCAGTCGTGGCGGCAGAGTATCACTACTAAAAGTTGAGCCTCGTGATGGTGACCGTCGCTCGTCATATTTCGTTGACGTACTACCATGTTTATCATTTGTTCGTAAAGGGCTTCCATTAGGTGGTCTAAAAGGTGGTAAAGTCTGTGGAGACGGTGTCGACAATAACGCTCCCCACGGAAGTGGTGGAGGTCGTTGTCCAGTAATCACAGACGGCGGAGGAACGCTCAATGGAGGCTGAAACAATTGTGTCACTCCTAACGTTTGATGCAACGGTGGAGGTATTGAGGGTCGCATCTGCAGAGCTTGGTTTGGGCTCGAATCGTTTTTAACTCCAACATTCAATGGCGATGGAGGAATAAGATGACTTAGACTATGACTCGATGACGGTGTTTGATTATTCAAATCATTTTTTGTTGATTCTGAGAGCAGACTATTGTGATGAAGAATTTGGGGTGATGTCAACAAAGGATTAGCATTATTTAAAATTGGTGGCGGAGTTGAGAGTACCGGCTGATTACCCATTAACGACTGAGGAACAGCTACCCCTAGCTGTGTCTGTGGTAACACACTTGAGACAACCATTCCTAATGAAAAGAGTTAATAACAACATTAAAAGCTATACACCATTACCAGCAGCAATAGGAACACCGAAAGTTTGTGTAACTTGAGCTGCAACTGACAACGGAATCATTGCATTTCCGGAGTCTAGCGCTTTATCGTCATTTTCTTTCAATTTTTTTCGTCTTAATTCTAATGCGAAACTTGGATTAACGATATTCGAGTTGCACAGAATACCTTTGAGGCAATCTGGAATAGTTTCCTCGTCAATCATTCCTCCATCTTCCAACAAATCGAGATCAACATCGTCGTTAATTTTTTCAAATGGTATATAACTGGCACCTAAATCAACATCCCAATAGTCTTTGAATTCCTTTCCTTTCATTCCTTTGCCAGGAGCCCAGGCCATCTGCGGTAATTTGTGAGTAACGAACCGATCATTGCGATCATTACCTTAATGGTGCTCCCATGAAGTTTAAAATTTTTAAGTTGATTCAACGCTCGGTACGCGTCTTGTCTACGGTTCATACAAACGTACGCACAGCCTCGTGGAGGTATCAACTAAACGAGAAAAGCCATTTTAGCAAACGGTGCAACTAATTAAACAACAAGGTCTACGAAACAAAACCTCTTAATTATTACTAGATCACATACATCAATACTATTAATTGTTCCAAATTCTCCGAAAGTATCAGAAATATCTGCTTCGGAAACAAGTTTTGGAACATGCCCCAACCAGAGAGTCGTACTACAAATTGTCAAGTAATTTTTTCGCATCGGAGGCAATCCTCTGCGTCTCCGTTCTCTTTCTTTTTCTCTCTCCTTCGATTCTGGAGACAAAGATCGTTCCTGCTGTCGATCCATGCGAAGGCGGGGACTGCGTGACCGCGATCGGTAATTTCGACGGTCATTTGACATTTTCCACGGCGAGCGCGACCTGCTACGTCTCACCCTTTCATCCTTGTCTCTGAAGTTTGATCGGTTAAACCGAGACCTTCGAGGAGAAACTGATCTCGATTTCGATCTGGCACGGGAAGCGTCTATAACTTCTCTGTCATTATAATCATAATTTCTTTTCTCAATGCAACTCTTATTTAAATGAGACTGAAACTGATCATTCACACCGTCTATGTTATTGCTATAATTGTCTGCATTTCCATCTGATCTCGAATAAAACTTATTTAGAGACATTTGTGCGTAAGTGTGACCGCCAATGTTCGATAATGAATTTCCCGCGTTTTCAACAATGTTTCTGTTGATATCATCATGAGAAGTGAGTTTTAGATCACTCAAAGGTTGAAATGAAGAAATAAACGATGACGACGTCGACACAGACCCAAGTCCCATATTGGATACATTAAGCTGCGAGCTTGCATCGTGCTGCTGTTGCAAATTAATTGATTGTTGCATCTGTTGCAATCTTTGCAACAATTCCGGATTTGAAAGCAGGTTTTGCGCCATACTCAACGCAAGCGGATTCGCGTTCGCGTCATCAGCATTTGCAAGTGAGGAGCTGACTGGAGGCTCCGATTCTGTTGGAGTTTCGCCTTTTTCTTCCTCCTCGTCATCTTCTCCGTAGTCGAAGTCCAATAATTTTTTGTTGAATCGCACAGTGCTTTGCTGACTGTCATGAATATTATTTCCAGAAGTGCCACTAGACACACTCGTTCCGTTATTTTTTAATATTCCTAAAGATGTTGCGAGTTGTTGCAAATGAAGTACAAGGTTTGCATCGGCATCATTTTTAGAAGTACCGCATGAAGATTCATTAACAGCGACAGATGGTGAATTCTCATATTTAATTTGTCCTAAATTAGCATTTGGATTTGCCATGTCTAACAATGGTTGAATTACGTCGGCTGAAAAAACATTGTTCCGTTGCCACAAATTCAAAACTCGAACTATCTTTGGCTACAAAATATATTAAAATTAAAAGCAGTTATATATTTATTACTACCTTATCTTCAGGTGGACATGTTAAGAATAGATTCTGAAATGTTGTATGAAAATTGCGAATGAATCTTGGACCGAATACATCTCTATCTGCATTAAACTGATGCCGCGATTGACGAACGATTGAATCGATCACATAAAGACCGGGAATCTTGTACTCTGGTCGGCACTGTAAAGACTATATTAGAAAATATTTAATAAAGAATAATTCACCTTTGCTATAAAACGTTCGACACTTTGCACGATGTGTTTGTACATTTTGATTCCTTTTATGGCAACTTTGGTGATTTGACTCATTTTTGCCTTCGATATTGGAGGTTTCACCTCGTATAAAGATGACAACTAATATAAAAAAACATTATTATTAATTATTCAAGTATAACAAGATTCATTTTTAAAGCATCTCTGTGCTTCAAAAATGATCCGTTATATCAATTCACAAGAAACAACCTCAGCGTTAAATGCTTGCACCAATTCCATGTTTGTAACAATCTTGTGTATCCTTAAAGTAAACACTGTCCGATCAGAGCAGAAAAACGAGTTGGAGCGGCGAATCCATTAAATAAACGGCTGAAATGTCACTCATTGTCTATGATCAGCACCGAAAATGGCGACAAATGGCGACACTCTGTGTGCTAGCTTTGCGCATTTCAACGATTCGCTGTATTCAATGCTTCGACGCTCCGCCGAATGGGATTCGCTCCTCAATTCGTCCTTTCATAATTTCCTCAATGACTCTTATTTTCTAGCATTGACAACAACTGAAGTAATTATATTTTTCATTTTGGAACATTAACAAATCATATAACAATTTGTTACTATAGTTTCTTTAATTCACACGAATGAACTATCACTGTGTTTGATTCAATAATATCGTGACTTTGAATAAAGTCCCTTAAATTCAGACGAAATTTTTTCATTTCATTCATCAATAAATGTGAACATTTTGAGAAATTTCTTTGAGTAACGATTCAATGAAACATTTTTCAATTTCACATGCAACTCAAAAATAATTTTGAATACATTGTTTTATTTGGATGAAAGGAATTCTTTTTGTCCAAAAAATGTTACAGCTACAAATAATTGATTTGAACGTTCAAAAGGTGTGACAGTTTACGTTCATACCACATGTACTCATAGTTCTTCGTTATAAGTTCTAAATTGCGACATTAAGATAATAACGACTGAATGTAACAGATGTCAGCAGCAATCGGAAGATAAACAAATCGAAAACGTGAAGTTTCTTGTTCAAAAATCGAATTTGTTATTTAACAAAGTATCACTTTCGCTTTCGTTTACATCATTTTACATTGCTGTTACATTACTTATTTATCATCACTTCTGCTATTTATTTGCAAAGATACGTTATTTGTAATTGGCGTCGCTGAACTCGCACTGAACTTCACATTTATTTAAAATGTCAAGAATCGCAATAATGGGCTTTTTAAGAAATCATAATCGCTTTGCTTGCGTTTTGCAGACAAAGAAAGATTTTGCTCGAAATAGTTATGTTAAGCAATTCTGTGAAGTGCCTAAGCAAGAAAGTAAAGCGGAGTAAGTTTCACTTTTTCTCTACAAATCTAATTTTTGTCAGCATTAAAGTTACGTTTGTTAAGTCAAATAAAGAAAAAATTACGGTGACTGGAAAAGAAGGAGATACACTATTAGATGTGGTAGTCAATAATGACGTTGACATTGATGGTTTCGGTAAGATATGTTTGAGATATAAAAATTTCTGTAAAATTACATGTTCGCCTTGCTTTTTAGGTGCCTGTGAAGGAACACTTTGTTGTTCTTCGTGTCATTTGATATTTAAAAACGAAGATTTTGAGAAACTTAAGCCAAAAGCCAGTGACGAGGAATTGGATCTTTTAGATTTAGCATTTGGATTAACAGATACGTAAGTTGTCGTTGATATCGATCCTGCGGTAGCTTCGCGAAGGTTTTGTTACAAATGTTAGCTTCTCGAAGTCAGTAGTAATTTATAGAATTTGTTGAACAGATCACGTCTAGGATGTCAAATAACACTGAACCGTGAATTAGATGGAGTCGAAGTAATTGTTCCCGAAGGAATTCACGATGCGAGAACAAATTGAAATTTATTCTTGTTAGTCTTTTATTCGTTTGTTAACTCTAAGACATTTAATAACTGTGAATAAATTATATTTCTCATGTAAGACAACCGCATTGAACAGCATTGAAAAACCACAAAAACACAGCGTTTCGATAACAGCAATGAAACAACAATTGCATTCGTGATTTGTTCATTTGTATGCCTCAGATTTCAAAATTAAAAGACGTTTATTTTCTACTTCGTTGGCAGTCTGAAAAGCACTCAAAAGCATCTAATTTGCAAGCACTTCTAATTTATTGAGTAACCAAAGAATGAGTAATACTTGACTACTCAAGATTATTCGGTGCGAATCTAAAATTGTTCCGCACAGCGAATACTAAACTAAATTTAAGACATAACCGACGATAACTTTTAATTTTGATAAATGGCATCAAATCAACTTTGGAATGATAACTTTCAGGATTCGCAACAATTGATATTTGGAATACTTTGGGAATTGAAATGCAGCAATTTCAAAGGTTTGCCAAATCCTTCTCTAATTCTGCGTCGAAAGCAGTGTTCACATCGCTATTAACAACTTCAAATTCTTGGAGATCTTTCGTTATTTCGTCCTCCCACTGTTTATCTGTAACAGACGTGCAGTTATCATTTATAAAATAACAGTTAGGCAGCATTCAGGCTCACAGAAGAAAAAAGACAAGTCTCACCTGTCAATTATCTTCTGGAAAGAAGAAGACAGGAGAGAAAAGCGGAGATTCAATGCGATTAAGCCTCTACTGTGACAACACATAACTTACCGTCTCTACTGCTTTGCTTGTTGTCCATTCCGAGTTGTCGCATTCCTTTCCTGAGATCCTCATCCGTCATATTCCCGCGTATCGAGTCGCTAATGAATTCGGGCTCTGCACCTGTAGGACTTGGTTCGTCGGGTCCCTCAGCAGATGAACTCGAACTGGAAGCCCATCCTTTGCTACCTTTATTCATATTACTTAAGGATGTCGATTGCTTTATTAATGAAACCCGATAGAAGTAATTTCGCCAAAAAGTTTCTTCGTTTACTCTGAAAATAGTTACTTCAAAATCTATGCTCAATAGTGCACTTACAGTTTGGGAACGATTTCAAATCGCATTTTGCTCAATGCCTCATCCTCTTTTAAAAGAGCAACTGCCACTGGTAATATTTGTTGCATATCGAAGTCAAATTGTACGCCACTCGGAGGACTACGAACAAAGTTGCGTTTGTCTTGAGATAGACTGAGGATTTGTTTTTTAACTTCTTCTTCTTCGTCGCAACCAATCCAAGGTGCTTCTCCTGCTTGAATGTTTCCTCCGTGTTCTTTAATGAAATCTTGTTGTTCCTTTGTAAAATCCTGTAAAAAGGTCTAAAAGAAAGCAACAATTGAGTTAAAGTGCTACAAACTTTCACTAACTCACATTCTGTTCTACAGTGTTCTTCAAGTGCTTTGCGGTTGCAGACACTGTTTGTCCCGCTTTATTCGCCACTGAGTACAGAAAGCCTAATTGAAACGTAATTATGGTTAACTACATCAACAATTCGAAAAAATGCGCAACTCACTTCCAATGCTCTTCGCTCCATCGATTGCTTTTTGAGACATCGGATCTGCTGCTTCAGCGGCAGACAACTCTTGTTCTTCGATTCCTCCTACAAAAGTCCGACAAAGTAAGTAAACATGAACAAATAAAACAAAGCATATGTATAAAGACTGAGCATACCTTTATCAGATTCGAAAGTTTCCGAGGGCTTTCTTTTGCCAACAGCGTCACTTTTAAAAATTGACGTGGTGCGATCAAAAACGTTTGATATGAATCCTGAAGCACTAGTTTCGTCTATAGAAGAGTTATAATTTGTCAATCGATTTTTCGCTCACCTTTGGGTTCACCGGTCAAAGATTCCTTTCGCTCTTTATTTCCTTCAGTTGTGTCACCACGAAACAACGACGTACCCTTCCAAACGGAAGACATGAAACCACCTGAACCAGCAGCTGCACTGTTTTCCTCTTCACGTGTCAAAACAACGTCAATAAACGAAAAGTAAATTTGTTTACAAACCTGTAGTTTCCCCTGTTTCTTCTGTTTCTGAGGTAGCTTTCGTTTCACTGCCTTCTCCTTTAAAAGTAGATTTGAAAATATTCGAAACGAATCCAACGCCAACTCCGACTCCGCCAGTGTTTTCATCTGCAAATCAATATTTGTTTATTTATTGACCATAAAATAAATAACATCAAATACCTTTCTTTTCACTTTCTGTTTTGCTTTCTGGATCTTCCTCTTTTTCTTCAGAGCCTTCGCTCTTAAATGGAGTCTTTTTCAAAATATTATTCACGAAATTCATTGTTGTTTACGTTTCTCTGTAAAAAATGTCTTCCATTGAAACAAACTGAAACGCTGCAACTGACACTTCACGCAACCAATCGCGAATTATTACGCGCACATTACAAATATTGTGAATCCACAATGTCAGTAATACATTATGCATGTGTATGTATTCTGTCCAGTACTCTGTAGGAGTGTGCAGTGACTAGTCTTCGCATGCATGACAGGAGGAAAAAATTTGCGCTATGCAAAATGAAATGCGTTCAGACGAAGGTACTAGTTCAAAACTCGAAAAGTTTCAGTTTAGAGCCCTGAAGTGAACATAACTGTGAAAATGTACGATTTCAGTGAAACTTCCCAATAAAGATCTTTCCGTTAAGACAAACATCTACACAAATGACAAGTATTGTCCGCAAAGTTCTATTTCATTTAAATTCGATAAGAGCTTACATCATAAAACGGTTGAGTAGAACCTCTCGATTACGGCCTTCTGAATTACGGACACCTCTACACAAAGGACAGGTGTCTTCCGCCCGATTTCAATCAATCAAAATTCAATGGTAACTCAACTCTGGAAACAG
>NCKV01000217.1:0-21046 GCA_003675905.2 Leptotrombidium deliense
ATATAACAACAGTTTCAAAAGTTGATTGATTTTAAATAAGACGTTATCTCGCGTAATCAAATCAGACGTCTTACGACAGATTATAATCATTCTAATAAACATCCGTTCTCGAAGCATAAACAATGAACATTCTTTAAGAGAAAATGACGTCCTTAAATCTGAATTTCACAACCTGAAAATAAACAATTTCAAAACTAAACTTCTCATCCGACATCAATTAACCATTATTAACATCGATGAACAACTTAACAAACACTTCTTCGGCAAACTGAATGTCACTATTGTTACTCTAAGTTTTTAAACTAATTTTGTCATAGTGGCGGAATATTTAAACTATTTCACGCTTAGCAATACTAGTTGAAGAGAATCGATTGTTTTATTTCACTATTTGTATAAAGATGGCTCTTCAAGTCTTGATTTGATCGTTGAATACTTGATGTTCTTCAACTTGCAAACTTTTGTTTACTTCAAATGTAACCAATATTTCTCGCAAAATTATTGATCATCGTATCAGGACACGTCGATAGATACAAATGTGGTTATTAATTTGTTTTCGGTCACTTTTGTCTAATTCAAGTTTTCAAAATCGCATAAATTGTCGTTAATAAATTGTCGCGTTTAACTTCAGATCACAAAGTCAATTATGAATTAATTTACTGCTTTTCATACAGTTTCATATTTTTTTTAATAACTCGTTCATTTTTACAAATATCATGTGATAAGTGATGTTAGAGATGCGTACGTACATAACGCTGAAAGTTGTGTGTGTATTTTTGTTTTCTATTTCAAAATTATAGTGAAATTAAATGATGTCAGAACATGTAATAAACATTGTGATACAAATGTGTTCGTTATTTGTAAACTCGTGAAACATTGATTCGTTTTTCTCGAAACATACATTTTTCAAAGTGTCATTCGTGAAGGCAGTCGACTATTAATCTTTATTTTACAAAATACTGAATTTTCAAAATAATCACGGATTGAACTATCATTAATCAGGACGACATCGCTGGCTTATTGTTGTTCGTTCCAACATTGCATTGTTCTTTGACTGCCGACAATTGTAAACATAAGCATTTCAGTGTTGAAACGTATATGTCATACATACATGTACTGTCTGTTTTGTACATGTGTGCATTAGTCGTTATTGTTCGTGTGCGATATTCGATATTTAATTGTTCCGTTGTTCATTCGTTGCCTACTGGTGACCGTTAAAAGCTTTGCGATCGATGCAAAAACATTTGTTTACTCGGCATTACTCTTCAATTCATTATTGAAGTGGAATTAAAAACATGTTTGCGATTAGCGAATCGTTCGTCCAAATTCTGGTTACGAAAAGCACGAACAGTAAACGAAAATGTGTGACGAATGGACAATCAATTCGAAAGAAGCGAAAATCGAAATAAGTTCGCGAAACATTTGCAAACATTAATTGCGAAGTGCAGCAATAAATAAATGAAACGTGGCTTCGTTCTCGTTTGACAGACGAACGCATCAAAGTTTCTAATGAAGCAGCCATTACATTCGTCATGAATCTGTGATTGATTGCCACAGTTGCATTATTTCCTCCACTTTTTGACGTTTCCATAAAAGCTTTGCTGGTAATAAACCTGAAAGCTTCACAAATGATAAATGCTGAGTGAATTGAACTCGAGCTCTTATTTATTAACAATCATTCTCAATTTTCATTCATAAATTCATCAAACATATTAACTTTGATTTGCTAGTTGTTAAAACACGAAAAAAGAAAAATGCAAAAGTAATCGTCGTTCATTAATTAATGCAGTGATTACAAAAACAATGTTCATTAATTTGTAGACGTCAATCAGTTGTTGCACAGCGAATGCTGATTACTGTAAACATTGCGTCGAATACGAAATGCACGAGATTTAACGAATCGTTGCAAAATTCGATTCATTTCACTTGAAATTCGAATACTGAAATCGAATCAATTATGGAGCGAATGAACGCTTTGAATCCATTTAAGTTTCTCCGTCGTTTTCGTCACCATTCAACGCAAGAAAAAGATTTGTTTGCTGATCCTTGGCGCGTTGTGATCATTTCGAAGCGAGAATGCGAACCTTACCAACAGTTGCATAACGATGAGTTTATGTTTCTGGTCGCGAGACAGTTGTTCACCGAAAACGACTGCGAAGTTTGGTTCGAAGTCTGGTTGCGGAAACATAATATTACGTATTCTTTGCATCGCTCGCGGGATGTAAATGAAATCAAGAAAGTTTATCGTCGTTTAAAAGTGATCGTAAACACGGTTATGAAGTACACAAATATCAGACGAAGCAGTAGTATGCTGAAAATGCTGAAGGAAATGGTTGCAACAGTGATGAAAGCGAATCCTCTTTGGACTGCGGCTCATGTCGCTGCGAAATTAAATTTGTCTAATCTGTTTACAGTCTCACACAAAGATATCGTTCGCGACTTGAATCAACAACCGAAACCTGATTTCTTGTCTCCTTTACACATCGCTATTAAATACGACAATTTGGACACTGTTAAAGCCTTACTCAATATTCATGTGTTCGACGAGTCAATTGTTGACATTCGTTTGCGTGATTTGCAATTGAATACAATTTTGCATCTTGCAGCAATTGCCAGCAGTGAAACATTAAAAGCAGTTTTGAACACAATCGAGATGCAAAGAGGTCACAAGAAACTCATGTTTCTTAAAGCAGTCAATAATATTGGTTTTAATCCGATACAAATGGCCGCGTACAAAGATAGACCAGAAAATGTCAAACAATTTTTGAAATCAGGTCTTCCTGTGGATTTGATGCTCATTACTCCGTTTGCAGAGAAGAATGACACTGACAGAGAGCTCGGCTACAATGATCAAGAAGAGAAGTTTTTGCGGTTAGATGAAAGTATTTTGATTGACATAGACAACAATGAGATGAAATTTGGTGGAAATCCGCTTCACTGGGTAAACAGCCGCAAAAGTTTACAAGAGTTGATAAATATTGGAGTACCAATGAAAGCAAGAAACATGCACGGAGAAACAGTTCTTCATGTTGCAGTGAGGAAGAAACAGATTTCAAATTACATTTTTATACTTTGCAGTGAACACAGTTTGAAAGACTGTCGGACGAACAATGGCAGCACAGCTCTTCACTACGCGGTTAGTGCTGGTGATGTGACAGCAGTGCAGGCGTTGACAGTATTCGACGTGAATGTGGACCAAACAAATGATTTACTTCAAACTGCGAGACACATTTCAGCATCCAACGAAGATGCAGAAAGCATGCATATTCTGCACATTCTTCATTGTGTCGAAGCTCGTCGATGTCCTGCGAGCAGCGATTCACTGGTTTGCTTTGATGGCTGTTCTCACGATGGAACATTCAATGGCACACAATCGGAGAAATGGCCGAGTTTCGCGGAAGAAAAGCTTTACGATCAATGTTATAATTCAGTGGTTGAAGAGGCCATTAAAAAGAGTTCCGACAACAAAAAAGCAACAAAAATGATTTGTTTCGATGGCGGAGGAGTAAAGGGAGTGTTCGCAGTTCAAATGTTAATCGAATTGGAAAAATTATTAAATAAACCGATCAACGATTGCTTCAACTGGATGTCAGGCACCAGTGCTGGTTCTGTGATCGCATCACTGCTCGCGATTGGATTTTCACCGACAGAAATGCGAAAGCAAGTGTTGCTTAGATTTAAAGACAAAATATTCAAAGACAATCAAAAGAAATACGACATGGAAGCTGCGAATGCATTCCTTCGAAGTGTTATTGGCGAAGAGACTGTTTTAAATGACATTCAAAAATGCAAGCTACTAATATTTGCCTGTTGCTCGGACAGAATACCTTTTCAACTGCATAGCTTTAGAAACTATAAATCAGGAGAAGAAATTCTTTCTCGGAGTTCGAGTGACAAACCGAGAAATGAGAAACTTTGGAAAGCGTGTTCAGCGTCAGGAGCGATTCCATTCGATAGTAAGACAGCGAATGCACAGTTAATCGATGGCGGAATCATTGCGAACAATCCGACAGTAGACACGTTGTCGGAGTTCACGCGTCGAAACTTTGCATTGAAAACTTGTGGTCGCAGTGCTGAGTGCGAACAACTGAAAGTAGTCGTATCTCTGGGCACTGGAAGACAACCTTTACTTCGTTTCAAACTTCCGAAGTATCGCATCAACATTCTCGCAGAGTACACAGAATTCGCAAATTTGTTTATTCAACAAACTACAAACGCCAACTATTATGTAGTGCAAAGGGCTGAATCTTGGTGCGCCAGTCTCTCAGTTCCGTTCTTCAGAATAAATCCTCCTTTCAATGAAATAATAAGTGCGTTCGAAACGGACGACAGCAACATTATTAATGGTCTTTGGATAACGAAAGCATACATGCACGCAATGCGACCACAACTCTCACAAATTATAAGTCTCATTCAATAGACGAGCAACGATACGAGGCACACAAAAAGGCAGTTTTACTAATGAATCTGCTTTTGCTTGTTAACTTTTGCAATTAAAAAACTCATTTCCTTTATTTATACAGTTCCTTCATAATTTAAACGTTTTCGAAAAAAGACAATACCTGCATTCGAGCTTCGAATCGCGTTCTTGCTAATTGCAAACTTCACTGAAGCACCGCAATTTTTCATCACATTCTTACGCGCCACATTTGCATAAGATTTCGTAGTGAATGCACTGTTCAGAGCCTGAGTGAATTGCATACTTCGTTTCATCTTCGTATCATTTGCGGAAGAGTCGAAATCGAAATGAGTATCGCCTGTGTTTTGACAAGATTTACGCGTTGATGAAAAGAGGATAAAGAATGATCTTCAGTAATGCTTTTCACGCCATTTTCACTTAATTATCAATTATTGAAAATCTTCGCGAGAAAAGATCAAATGCTGCCACAGTCGATAACGAGTTCACATCAGTTACAAACGCTGTTGTTCAATACACTTGTAAGGTTTCTATTCGAATCTTCGGATTACTTTCGCGACAAAAAGTGAACAAAACGGTCGATTCTTTCATAAACTTTCAAAAGCGATACATTACTAAATAATTTAATAGCGGTAATATTTAATGCATTGTGTGCATCGTTCGCTCTCAGAGTTGAGAATTGAATGATTGAAATCACTTTTTTGTGAAGCAAAATGAGATGAAATCGAATTGCGAGTACAAATGTTGTGTGTAAGAGCATGCACTTCATTCGCCAAATTTCAAGTCGTGAATATCAATAACAATCACTTTTTTGCTTTCATGTTTAGAATTTTGAAAACAAAACGAAACGAAAAGAAAAGAAAAGAAGAGAAAAAAATTTGTGAATTCAATGATTTTCAAATCGTTTCGACAAACAAAGCAAAACAGAATTGAAATTGCAAAAAGTTTGAGTATGAATTGTTGGCAGTCGCCGATTCGAACTAAAACGCTGCTTATTTCAAAGTACACACAAAATTTTATTTGTTTTGCAGCGACAATCACAGTGAAACTGTTTTTATTAATTGCATTTCATTTCGACAAAAACGAATCAATAAAATCCAGGTTTTGCCGTCAATAAATTTCGAGTCACTCTTTTGAAAAGCAATAAAAAATTTTACTCGTAAAAAACGTAAAAACAGAAACAGAAAACGCACACAAAAAGGTTCGGTCGAAGTACACAACGAAAAACACGAAGCAAAGTGAAATCAATGACGAAAAAGGTATCCAAACCATTGAGTTTTCTTATTCGTGTATTTTCAAATTGAATTATACTCTTTTTACTGCGTTTCTTGTGTTTCACGTTTAATAAGAACGCTTTTAAAAAATACAGAAACAAATGTAAAGAAAGAGAAACGAGAACGGAGATTCGTAACAAGAAATCGCATCGCATCGCAATCGCAATTTGCTGCTATTACTGAAAAAGTGTTGCTTTGCTTTTGCTTTCTGCTCGTAGATAAACATTGGTTAAACTTTTTGCGCGTTTAAAACTAAACACGAAATTGCATTCAATGCGTTCACTGTGTCACGGAATACATTAGATTAACAGGCAATCAAATGCAAAAACAGTTTCGCCAACATTCGAATCGCAGAATTACAAATTTCAATAATTCAACTGTTCTCGCTGTAAAAGATGCAACATTCAGAAAACGCAGAGATTTTCAATTGGCCGCTTTACTGTTTGCCAATTTTTCTTTATTCTCTAAAATCATTACGAAATTTCATTTTCTTCGCATTTTTCTTATCACTTCGTCTGTTGGACTGAAAATACTAAAAATTCTGATTTTGCTTTTAAATGTTTGCATCGAAATCATTACATTGCAATTACTTTTCAATGAATGTTTCATTTTTTATTTGAAACACATTTTCAATGAACTGTGCAAATGTTATAAGAACAGAATACAGCCATAAAACACGCTTGTAATACACATTCGAAATAGATTTTCGATCGACTCTAAACTCCGTGAAACGATGCAGCAACAAATCTCCGGATCGTTGCTGAATTATTGTGTTCAATTTGAAGACGACACAACTTTCTGTCAAACGTTTAATTGTGTTCTCAATTTAAAGGCGAATCATTTTCTTGTCAACTTTCATAATTCGCCGATGTTTCGTTGCACATCGAATTTAACGTGAGCTTTGTTTGAGCATCGCTCAAGCGAAATGTTTGATTAATAATTCACTCGCGTTACTTTCTATTGAAAAGCTTTTTGACACTTACATTCGAATTACAGCACAACTTGTTAAAAGGATATTTCGAATTCTTGCGCATAATTTTTCAAACGCAAAAAGTCGTGTGATATGAGTTGAAGAGATGAAAAGTTTTGCTTCAGCTTTTTGCTTCTTCTTCTTATTTTGTTCGGTTTATGTTTGAGAAGAGATCACTTTTTATTGTTCGAAACGCGGCGATCAATTAATGTAATGTGAAAGCAGTGATTTCTCGCGATCCGCGTCGATCGATATTCCATATAAATCAGTACTCTAAATATAATCTGTTAACACTTTCGATGGTCAAATTAGAAAGAGAGCAGCATTCGTTTCGTGCCGAAGACAAATGCTCGCAGTTCGCTGAGCTTTTTTCATTTCTTAAAACGAAATCCTTGTTTTCTTTTCTCCGTCTTTTATAGCGTTTGTTTCTCGAGAATAAGAAACGATGAATAAGAAATAAGACATCGATTTCCATCTCATCGACACTATTTTTATTGAAACAATGAATCTTGCAAAAATTCAATGCGAACCAAATTAAACGATAAAACAAATATTGAATCCATGTATCTTTGCAAGGAATTGCAAAGAAACAATTTTTCTTTCTTCAATCATTTTAGAAACTTTTCTGTCTTCTTTTAATCGATTTGCAATTCTTTTAAAATAAACAGACACCTAGGAAATTGCTGCGAATATAATTAAAATTTCACTGAAAACTTCAAATCACAAAAATGAAATTTGAAAAGATGTCTTTGAAAGGTTGCAAGACACAACTTTTTAGAACGATAACACCACAAAAGCAGCTTTTAAATGATTGTGTTATGTTTCACGGAAACAAGAGAAAATTTGTTCCTAAATAAGTGATAAAGATAAAATGTGTTTGTAGTATATGTTTAGCTAAAATTTTAGTCGCATTGAATCTGGTTGATGCAGTAGGCTTTAAGCTGTGATGGATTGTTTGCGTGTCAAAGTCAGAGCAAAGACGCATTGCATCGACAAATGTTTTGATGCTTTAGTTTTGCTTTCAAACTTCTAAACTACGAGCATTCTTCACTGCTTCTTTACTCGACTGTTGTGTGTTCACATTTTTACATGTTTTCATCAGTCATTCATTGAAAAGCGCAGAGAAAACTGGCGTTTTGTAAAAAATGCACAGACCACTGGTTTGCATTGAAAGTCAATGTTTAAATGCATCGCGAACATCGACTGATAAAAGAAGAAAACAAGTGATTCATGAGTTGCATCTTTTTATAATTTGATTTACAAGAATTAACGAATTAAAACAAAATTTAAAAACTTAATAAAGTGTGACATTGAGCTGTGAACACACATCGCAACTTTCAAAGCAAAATTAAATTAGAAGAAATCGAATCGAATTGTTTTAAATTTGTTCGCTTTTCTCGGTTTGATTTCATTTATCGAAGAACAGTCGTCGCTAAAACAAGAAAACAGACTGAAACCGGAAACATTGTTGTTCTTCACAATTGCGGCAAACATCCGATATCCGAACGATGCATGCTTTTGATTCATTTCTTTTCAAATCGAAAATGAGATAAAAAGCGATGAAAAGACACTCGACTCTCGGTCGTTGTTCAGCAGTCATTGCAAACGTACAGTGTTTCCATGTTGTGTGTCGTTGCAGCCGTGAACTGTTCGAAAGTTGCGAGAAACTTAAGTAAAGAAGTGAACAAAAGCGTCGTTCAACAATTCATTGTAACCCATGACCCAAAATTGACAGCACTTGCCTTTTATGAAGCAAAGTTTGACAATTTTTTCGTCTATTCAGCGTCAGCGTTAGCGTTCGCATCGAAATATTTTAATAATTCATATTTTCATTGCACTCGAAAAAAGAGTCGTAAAGTGTCAGTGAATGATTTATAATTCGCAAATCATAAATTAAGTCTAGAGTTGTGTGTTCGCCTTTGCAAACGTGATTCAAGAAAAATCTCGAAAATGAAATATGTTTTTTTAATGACATTAACTGAAAATAAAGATTAAGACGATTTTTTTAAACATGCAAAACGTTAATAATAATGAGTTTGAACGCACACTTGCAACTCTTTCGAGGACCGAGAATGTGAAACTGAAACTTCATTCGCGAAATTTAATTAAAACAGATGAAAAAAGTTGAACGTTTCGCATTCGTTGCGATAAAACAGACAACTATTTTAGCGTTGCAAAACAATCTGCTTATTAAAAAAGATGCTTTCATATTTTATCGCCAAAAAATGGTTTCAAGAGTGAAAGTGAAGCGCGAGAATTCTCGATTGCGATGCGTTTCACTGACAAAAATAGAGTCGACTGTTATCTCCCGAAACAGTGTCGAGAAATAACTGCAATTTTTTCTTCTTTTACTTTGTAAACGCAATGAGAAATGCATTAATTTACTGTTAATGAAGAATGTAATTAATTTGCAGGCTATGCTTAGAACTAAACCCAGCTTTTGTTTCGCAACTTTCGACTCGAGCAAAAGTTCGCTTACTTTCTCTGAAATACATACAAAATGTATTGAAAATGAAATGTCCACGAATCGATGCAAACACATCTTTACCTCTCTTTGTCATTTTTGCATCGCACAAGTTTGCGACTTTTTCGGTGCTCAATTAAAACTGGTGAACTCAGTGATTTACGTGACACATTTGCTCGCAATGAAAGAGCTCACAGTTTGCAATTAATGAACACTGTTCTGCTGCTGTCGAATAAAGAAATGTGTTCTTCAGAAACGTAGAAAAGATGAGTTCATTCTTGTGTTTCAGTCTCATTTACTTTTATTGCGACGTTTCAACAAAAAATAAAAGTAAAGTTGCAATGAATGCGTGAAACAAATGTTGTGTACTGAGAAACAGGCATTTCAGTCATTGCATATTCCAGACACTGTTATCGACGACACGAAACTAAAGAGAAATTGTATGCGTAAATTTACCGCATGAAAACTTGTTGTTGAATCAATTTTAAATTGCAACACACACTAGACGATCGATTACAAGCTTGCTTTTGTTTCAAGAGTTTCAAGCGAAATAAAATACACTGTTCTTGTTGCAATTATTGCCGAATTCAATGTTTCACTCGTGAACTGAATTTGCGCTGCGAAACAACGTAAGAAAAGAATTGAAATGTAAGTAAAAAAGAAAACTCGTCGTACCTGAGCAACATTGCGATACGCAACGTGCAGCAATTACATATACAGCAGAGCACGTAAAGTGTATTTGCTTGCTTCTCTCGGTATGGAATGAACACTAAGCTATTGCTATTATAGTAAGAATGTGAGCAGCTATGCATTTACTTTCACCGCTGCATTCTTCTGTTTTGCAAATGTTTTTGACGTTAAAAAGAAGAGAAAATGCAATCGAATTGCATTGTCACACAAACAGTGTTTCCATAAATAAAGAATGCGATTTGAATATTCGTGAGTTTCGGCGAAACAAGGCATAAATATCACGTTATCATTTATGTGCTTCAATTATACATTTCGCTCGTTTCATCACAAAAACGCGAGGATTAAATTTGCATTCGAATTTGCGAGAGGACATTTAAAAATTAATGTCTCGTAATTCTTTGACGAATGTTTACGAGGCGACGGCAATTGCGATGCAATGTGATTGCAACTGTTTTCCTGCTCTCGAAAAGACGATGCAACTATTCATAGATACTCTGGACGAGCATCGTTGAATATCGCCGTTCGTTGACAATTTAATCTTCGCAATCCTTACGAAAAGTGTCATTAACTGCAGCTTTACGCGTTCTCTTCTCGCAAATCATAATTAAGCAAACAACGAATTCGAGGCTCACTGATAACGCATATATATTTTGAAAAACATGTTTTAATGCATATTTATGTATGAAAACGTTTATTAAACATTTATCTTAAAACTTTGCTCTTCTTTAAGAACTTTTTTATTTTGCAAGAAAGCAAAAATTAGAAATTGTGTATTATAGAGTGGTAGAAAAATAGAAATTTAAGGCATTTTATTTGTGTACAAAGAAGATGAATCAATGGAATTCATCTGCGATACTTCGTATCCTGAGAATAGAAATGTATGAGTTAGTTAAACTGACGACTGCAAACAAACACATAATGCGTACCTGATATATACATCGACGTTCGTGTTCTTGGATTCGTTCTTTTTATGGTCGCGAAGTGGTCTTTACTTAACGGATGACAAACATTGCGTGCATCCGTTGTGTACGGTTCCGAATATTCGTGAACAGTGAAATGTTTTTGAGGAGAACAGTGAACGTCTTGATTTGTACAATTCGAGAGTTGCGAATGAACTGAATTTGATCTCAAATTGCTTGTCGACACTTCACTCTTCGTATTGATATTCAAACGCGAAGCAGACTTTTGCGACGAAAGCTCAGACATCGACACTGAATTGGTCGGTTTTGCTTCTTCTGAAAGGCAAAATTTTGTTTCTTTAAAATTTGTCGAGAAAAATGATCGCAAAGTGTCGCAGAACGGAAACGTACCTGAGTATGTGTTGTACACCGGTTCCGGCGTTTTTCGGAGGCACAAGAAAATGATCGCAACGAGAAACATTATCACAGTTAACGAGACTACTATTGGCAAAATAAACGCCAAGTTCTTGTAAAGAGGGAAATTGTCGAACGAAATCAGATTGTTGTTAACGGCGATCGCTGGCATTTTTGTGGTAATCGGCGAATGATGAGTTTTCGGAACGAGAACCTCGTAGTCTGCCTGCGTTATTCCGGCGTCGTTTTTGGCGATGACTAGCAAAACGTAGTCCCGACCGGGAATCAGATGGTACGAGCTGATTGTGTATTGCTTGCGATTCTCAATCTTTTCGTGTACAATAGTCCATTGTTTCGCGTGTTTCAGTTTCTTCTGAACATTGAAGTAGTGAATAGGACAACCGCCATTATTCCACGCATCCAGATTCAACGTGATTTCGGATGTATTCGTTGTGAGAAACGCATTCTTAAACAAAGGCGAAACTGGTGCTAAAAGAGAATTATTTTCCATAATTAAAGTACAAGCGTTTAACGCGTCATTTAAACTTCATTGTTTCATCGCTTTGCTTTTCATTTTTGTGTTTGTCTCACAAATTCGCTTATAATACAGGCTTTGCTTATAAACATGCTTGCAATTCGTTGCAAACATGTAAAAATTGTTTCAACTGCGGTCATATGATAAAAATTCGCTTATTTTAAAATTTTCACGAAAAATAAAATTCTGAAAACAATGCGTGTGAAAACAAAGAACATTTGCGTA
The DNA here is from genome assembly GCA_003675905.2 of Leptotrombidium deliense. Taxonomy (NCBI): domain Eukaryota; kingdom Metazoa; phylum Arthropoda; class Arachnida; order Trombidiformes; family Trombiculidae; genus Leptotrombidium; species Leptotrombidium deliense. The sequence continues at coordinate 11,886 of NCKV01000217.1, forward strand.
CAAAGGTATAAAAGATGTAAATTCATATAAGCTTAGATGTGTTATTATGCAAGATATCATTGTTATCTTTGTTTTTCATGAATCATGCAAAAGACGGGCGAGTCGCGCAATGTGCTCACCTGCGCCTCTGGTTCTATGCGAAACTGTAGCGCTTGGTTCCCCGGTTCCGAGACTGTTTGTGGCAGTCATGTATAATTGATATCTGGTACCGCACAAAAGAGCGGAGAGTGTGTATTCGTGTACATTGGCCGCTAATTTCAATTGATTCCAGTCTTTTTTGTTCTCTTCTTTCCAGTAAAGCGTGAACTGTGTCAGAATTGACTTGTCTTTTTCGTCGCGGTTCCATTCTAGTTTAATTGACGTCTTCGTTGTCTCGACCACTCTTAATATTGGAGAGATCGGCGGAGAAGTCTCCAACGTTGTCGCTTGGATTGCGTCGCAGAGCGGACCAGCGCCTGCTTTGTTATACGCTTGCATCACAATCGAGTACTTCGTTAGCGGCTTCAGGTTCGTTAAGTAAATCGTGTGAAATGTCTCGTCTACTTCGAGATGACTTGGAACGAAATGTTTGTACTGATATTGATCCTCTCCATCAGCTGTCTTGTAGCCTATATAGTAGCCAAGCATCGTTCCGTGCTGCAATTCAGTCTCTGGTGGCGACCAGCTTACTTTCAACGACTGCGAACCCGTCGATTGCACTTTCACGTCCAACGGAGGTCCTTCAGGGGCTGAAACACACGCAACACATTAATTACGAGTCGCAAGCAAAACAAACGTTTGAAAAAATAAGTAAAGTGAGTGTAACTGGAGAGAAAGAAAAACAAACCTTCTTCGTTGGTTGTCGCATTTATTGCATCACTAAATTCGCTGCTTCCAATGTTATTCTCGGCCGATAGACGCATTGTGTACAGAGTGACCGGTCGCAGATTACCCAGAAATAGACTATCAGTTTCACCGTCAACTGAGTGTTCCTTTAATTGAGCCCGGATTCCATTTCTAATTTCCTGGTACTGCAGACGATATCTGCGAATCGCTGCATTGCCGTCAAAATCAACTTTCCATTGCAGAGTAAACGATCGACTGCTGGTGTTCGAAACACTCACATTGCGCGGTTTCGATGGCGGTTCTGCAGGCATAACACACACAAAGCGAATTAACAAGAAAACTCGACTGTTGGCATGAATTACCCAAGACTGTTAATTTGATGGGAGAAATGGCTTCGCCAAACTGATTGCGAGCTTCGCAGCTGTATAAACCGGCGTCCGCTCTGCGAACCGGTGAAATCGTGAGCAATGAAACAGCTTCACTCTTTTCATTGTTCGTTTCTTCGTTTACAGAAAATCTAAAAGAGAAAAGAGAGTAACTTTTCTTTATTGATTTGGTTTCAAAAGGAAATTGGTTCGTTTTTTGTGATTACTTTTTATTGAACAGTGTTAAAGAGAGTTTGTGTCCATCCTTTAACCAAATAAACACAATTGGAAAATCACCTTTTGCCCGACACTCGAGTGAACCGCTATCATTCACTTTGGCCGAAACTATTCGCAATTGCGAATTGAGTCGCGGCGGTTCTGTGGCAAAAACAAAAATCGGTTCATTGTTCTAGTTTGCATGTATGCATAGTTCACTTACTGTTCACTTTGAGGAACACAAGTTTACTGATGCCGTCTCCAATTCCATTACTCGCTGAACACAAATAAAACGCTTCGTCCTCATCTTTTAGTGCCTCGAAAAGCAGAGAACCGTTACTCATTATATGAATGCCATTACTCTTAATGGACACGAATTCGTTTCTTGGTTCGCTTTCACTCGAAAATAAAGCTAAAAAGGCAAACATACAAATGCTGTCAAATGTATTGTTGTATGTATTGATGCTGATTCACGAAACACTTTAAAACTAAATTACGGTTTTGACGGCACACACAAAATAAAAACAGCGCTAACCTTTTTGCCAGATTAATATCGGAGGCGGATAACCGTCGGCACTACAATGGATCATCATTTTCTCACCAAGCACTCCGCTAGCATTATTCGCAGGTTCGTGAATCCATTTTGGTTTCGCTGCGAATTGTAATCATATATATTTGATATACAAAAACACAATGTACTCTACTCTAATGTAACGTGTTTTGCATTCAGCGATCACTTCGATTCGCATCTCTTTCAACGAACAGCGATCACTCCTCGCTCTTCAAACTCAACTCACTCCTATTTCATTTTTATCGTTGCACTGCCACCGAAAACTAGCACTCATTCAGACGCTAGATTCGAATTTAATTCTCGTCAACTTTACTTTTTGATTCCACTTTAAACTGTTCTCGCATTTTTCAGCTCAAAAATAATTCAATTTTTTTTATTTCTCTGTATTTTGCAGTCGAAAATGACTTTTAGTTTCACTCTTTGCTGCTCGCTTAGAAACTGTAAATCGTTAATCGATTAACAGTCATCTTATTAACGCCCTGTATATATACATTAATGAGCATTCGTTGTTCGCGAGATTTAAGCAATGAGAATCTTAAGATCAGGTACAGTGAAAAATGTTCTAACTAACTCATCGTTGAACATTGATACGCATATTTCGACAGAAGAACAAACTTTTAAAAGTATTCACAGTCAGATGAATTCGAGTCTTTTTTTCATTTTCAAAAGCGTTTGTTGGCATCTAAATTAACTTTTTTGTTCGCTCTTTGTGTTCACAAAGAATTAAAAGTCGAAAAGCCGAATGTTTGCAATGAAAAAAGAAGAGGCTGTGATCGTTGTCGCAGTGCTGTTGACAACTGATCTCAACTCGAATAATACATCAAAAAGTCATTACTTTTATCACTGCGTTTATACGAATCGCTTTCATTTTCTTCGATTTTTCTGTACTCCGAAACTCGAACAGAGTTAAACATAATTTTTTCTCGAAATTAATGTTATGTAATCAATAATTGTAAGAAAGATCGATAATTAAAGAAGTGTCACTGATTCGGCGGCAGTGCATGTTTGCAAATACGAATCGTCGGATCAGAGCTGCGTTACTGGCGATTAAAATTAACATCACTCACAATTTACGATCAGTTGAGTGGTCTTATTATCGGTTCCACACCGATTCGTTGCCAGACAAGTATACTTTCCGCTGTCAGCCAGTAATACATTACGAAATAATATCGTCGACGAATCTTCTTGATGTTGAATCGAGAAGCGATGCTTATTCTCAGTCGACTTTTGTAAATGTTCGCCAAAAGATGACAACGAATGCATTGATATTCCCAACGGTTTATCGTTCTTAAACCAGGCAATTTTAAAATTAGTTTCTCCTTTGTTTATGCTACAAATGAGTCGCGATCGAGTTCCTTCCTCGACTTTGATTTCGGATGGAAAAAAGTGTGCATCGATCGCTGGGTACGCTGTATATGTGTTTACAAGCATCGTTTTTAATTCGACACAAATTTAGAGTCGACAAAGTGCTTACCATCGCTATTGCAACCAATTACAGTGTCGTTGGAAAGTGTTCGTTTCGAAAGAGACGTAGACTTAAACGCCGCTGTTGTCGGTATTGACTGAAACTGCGATCGTATCGATGTCGAGTACTGACAACAAATTTCAGTGATGCCTGCCAATGTAACGAACAAGGAACGCTGTTAGTGAAATGTACTGCTTCTGTGTGCACTGAATGTGCACTGACTTTTGTGCGATTCGCGTTCACTTCGCGATTTTCTGCAACAAAAGTGGCGAAAAAGAACTCGTCTGTCGCTTGTAATTAATGATACGTAATTACTTATGTTTCGATTGTGATCATTATTAACGAGACAACGTAATTATTAGCTTTGCTATTACAGTTTCTCTGCGATTTACTCTTTTTCAATGAATACATCTCAATAAAACAAAAAACATGCAAATATCATAAATGTATCAACTTTTTTCTCTTGTATCTCGAGTGAAACGTTTGCATGCTAAACACTCGATTGCGTAAAGAGATGCGAGATGTTTCGGTTGTATCTTCTTTGCATTCTCCTAGTTTGACGAAACATGATTTGCCAGTGAAACGAAATGCAATGCAATCGTGTTGAGTTCGAAAACAATGTTTCACTCTTGTTTTCTCACAACATTTCACTGTTTAGTTGTTCGCGTACAGATTTATTGCGTTGAAATGCGTTTGACAAATGAATGATTGTAACTCTTGAATATTGCCGATTCTCTTTGTTGTCGAATCTCTTGAAATTAAAATATCCGTTTGAGATTTGCGTTCGAATCTCATCACAATGAGCGCCTGTCGTCGCCTTTATTTATCAACTTTCGCATTCGGCAACAACAAAGAAAATAATTCATTGACAACAATGACAAACAATGATAACTGAATTCGAGTCACCGATTCGATTTGATGCGATAGAGTGAGTTGTAGTCTCGCGTGAAACGAATATTTACAGCTTCGCACAAAATTTTACGTCAATTGCAAAGGCACATTTGCTTTGCGACGACGATCATCAAAACAAACATTCAATGGAAAACTGTGCATTCGCTTTTAATTATCACCGAAAAACGGAAAACACAACGAAAGCTGTTTTTATTATCGTTTCACTTTAATTGAATGCATTTGAAAGCAAAGTGTGTATTTATTTTTGTACACATTGTGTGTGTGTGATTCTGTGCGGAATTGAAATGCAGACATTTGATGAGAAATGGCGCAGCGGAAAGCGGACCGAAAAACAATAAATCGCAATTAATGATTACCAGTGTCAAAAATTATTGTCTTTTTTATAATTTTATTATTTGCTTAACAAAGCATTCGTAATTATTTGCAGCCTTATTTCGTATTCGAAGCAACGAATGCGGAAAAAGAGCGAAAAAGTTATTGCGAGTCGCGAGTTATTAATTGCGTTTGAAAACGCGAATATTTCGATTTTTCGCTGCTTTCATTATTTTTGTTCTTTTAAATTGAAAAGCATCGCTTTCAATGCGAATTAAAGCTCAATTGTCGTGTATATTTGCGCTCCTAATTAATAACATTTGTTTCGCGTACAGCGACAGTTACTACATTCATTTTATCCTCGAATTCACATTCATTTCGATTTCTATTTTCTATTTTCGACACTGCAAACAACATCGAGAAAGCTCGAATTGACATCAATTCTTTGTTTCCGTCCATTTCGCGTCGAGTGAAGTGAAGAGAAGAACACTTTCATTCGATCTATTCTCGAATTTTGATTCTTAAATTGTTTGAATTCAGGAAATGCAATGAAGAAACGCAATCAATTTCTCGCGCAGTGCGAAGCGTAAAAAATCAGGTGTATTCACTTTATTCAATTGAATCGTGTACATTTGCAGTGCAAATTGTATTCGCGAAGAAACACATTTAAGTCGACCGTATTTATAGAGAAAAAGTGGCGAAATTTCCGTCACACTTCACTTATTCCCACAGAAAAGATGGTACAATTTTAATGCACAACTAAATCGAATTTGAAGCACAGCAAAACATCGTAAAACTTTTTTCTTCACTTTGCTTCTCACTTTTTTTCTTCTGTTTTTAAAATTACTTAATTTAAAGTCGACCGAAGCTTTGCGAACAAAGACATTACTGTGAAAGCAAATATTTCACTGTTACTTCTTTCGGCGCTTTACTCGTCGTCTACAACCAGAATCAACACTTCTCAAACTGCACAGAGAACTGCACATTACACTTACAGCGCATTATTATTGCTTTACTTTTCATCCAATCTTTATTTCGAATTTCGAAATGCAAAGCGAGAAGAACTCACACAAAGTTATGGCCTTTTGTAGCGACTTTTATTAGCTCACATATTTTCCGTTTTCGAAAATATAAATCGTTGTTTTGTGGATTGAAAATCTAGTTCAAAGAACTGTTCTACACTTTAATTGCGTCATTAAATGCGCGTCTGTTGTGTGTCAGTGTTTACTGTGCATGTTTTATTCGTTCCGAGTAACGTTGTAAAAAAAGTTACGTTTGGGTGTTAACTTGTATTCACTTTGTATCATTGCGAACAAACATTCATTGAAAAGGTCAAGAACAGCGAATCTATTAGTTGAGTGAAAAGCAAATTGCAATAATGCTTGCATCGCATCACTGCAGCAAATTCAGTTTGCTTCGAAGAAGCCTTTAACATTTCTCTTCTGCGAAGTAACAAAAAGCGGTGCTTTGTTCACCAGAATGAATTAAAATGTGTGCTCGACTTTTGTGTACTCACTGCGAGATAGGTGTACATTTATAATTGATAATTGAATCAGAATTCGGAAAACAGCAATTAACTATTAATTAACGAAGACTTACGCAAGCAATTCTCCAAGTCACTGATTTGAACTCACACAAGTTCTCAATATTCTTTGACGCAAATAATGTTCAATTAAGTGCAGCAGAAACTTTGTTTAAGACAAGAAGAAAGCTTAGTGAAAACATGCGAATTATTGGCAGATTGCAGGTTTCCAGAGGAACACTGTGTGTTCATTTATTCTTTGTTTTTGGATCGCTTCATTGCAAAGAAAGCAGAAAATTGAGGCGAAACTGCATCAAGTTCATCGTTTTTTGTCTCCAACTGCGTTTCGAAGAGCAAATTTCGTAAGTAAGCAAAACTTTTGTACGAGGATTTACTTGACTCAAGAAACGAAATATTAATCAACGGGTGAAGTGTAAAAGTATTACTAGTGTAAAAATATTAGATGTTTACTGAAAGCGTTCGAAAAAAAGCAGTAAAGTGCACAATTTTATAAAAGTGTTCGCTGAGTGCATTGCGAGAAGGCAATGCAATTAAAAAGCGCTAATAAAGCAGTCAGCAAATGGATGAGAGACGATAAAAAGTTTGATCAATCATTAACGTACTCTGAATCGTAGCATTTACAAAAGGAAATCAACTTTTGCCGCAGAAAAGTTACAGAAAAAATGGTCCCAAAAAACGGCTGCGAGTCATTTCGATAATTGCGTTGACGAAACGTGTCCAACTGTATGTCTCAACTTTTAGCGCACATTTTTGCTGCTACTTTCGTTGGTTCACATTTCTTAAGGAAAGCGAAAGGATAATTTGCGGATTACAGGCGCAGTTACTGTTGTTTTGCCAGTGAACTATCATTAAGCTAATGGCGGACACGTGTTATGCTCAACAAACGCCGTTTCGCCATCGAACGATGCGAATTGGTGATCACTACTCGATCAGCAGTTACATACATTTCACATCTTTTCCTTGTTCACTGTTCGCGACACAATGCAACGCAAGTGCGACAAAAAGAGCAACTGTTTCATTTGTAAAGGTGAGTGCTTTATAAAAGTTTCGCAGAACGACACAAATAAATTGTAAAATTCGCGAATTCAGCGCTGCATCGTTTTTTAATAGATTCGCAGTTTCGAAAAGTTGACTTTTTCTGTCGAACGGAATTTAATTTAACTTTCATTGCATTGCAATCATTGATTTCTTGATTCGTTTTTCGCGAATTTCTGTTCCCAAAAAAGCGAACAACGTGAACAGTATGAACACAGTTCGCGTTCTAAAATCAATTTGTCGTGCAAGAAAAACGTCGACTATTTTATTAAAAAGAAATGAAAAAATATTTTAGATGCTCGTTATTAACTTATAATTCACTTTTTCTAAAAAATGGAGAAAATTTTGAAACCGCGACGAACAAATTTTGAGCAAATTTTGTCGGCGATTCTTTTTCGTCGACGACTTTCGCCGAACAAAAACTAAAATTTATTCACTTTTTGCCGCCTTTATATGCAATAAACGTAAATTTTCTTTTCTTAATTACAACGTAATCTTTGTTTCCTAAATTTGATCTTTTTTCGCACACATTTTTTTACGTTCTTCGATTCAATTAAGCATTAATGTTTACTAGAAAAACAAAAAATCGTGTATTTTTCTCACTAATTACTCGCTTTCCTGCAAAAAAGTTTTATTGTTGCAAAGTTTTGCGAGCGAAAAGCAAAAGAAAAACGAAAAGTTTAAAGTTTGCTGAGAATAAAAAGTGAAAAGCTGACAGTTATTCGCGACTGCAATTGAAGAGCACAATTAAGAGAATGGAAAACTTACCTAAGATAATTAAGTACAGCGTGATCATCATTAGCTTCATTTTCTTTTCGATTAAATCAACACTTTTTTAATTGCTTAACGAATACATCGTCGAAATGTTTGAGCTCCGCGTGTTCTAAGTGTTTAATCGCATTGCTTCCGAGAATGTTTCCTTTTTAAAACGAAAATCAACCAAAAATTCGCATATCGCAGTCCACGTGTGAACGATGATAAAATCACTCTCTTCCTTTTCAAACAGAAATTATTGATGAGTTTGTTGTTAAACGAAGAGATGAAAGCAGAACTGAATTCGGACAGTTTAGAAAGCAAAGTTCTAGAATAAAAGCTAGTAGCACAAAGTATAGAAAAAGAAGTCCTTTCGAATGTGTGTGTGTTCCGTTGCTTTTGGTCGTCTATTTTCTGCGGCAACGACTGTTCAACAATGATACGTTCGTCGAAAAGGTCTGCAGTTTATAAAGTGCAGCGCGCAATGCTGGCGAATGCGCGTCACTCTCACTGCTGCATCACTTCTCATCAATTTCTCGATTGCACAGTAATTTCTGTAAAACTCATTTTCGAGTCGAGTTTACAGCGAACCGAGAGCCAGAAAACGCGAATCGAGAAGAAATGTATGCATTTCGAGTACAGTACACACTTGAGTGATCATTTGAATTGATCGCACATTTGCAGTGTTCACTGTTCACATTCTACGAAATAACAATATTTCGTTATGAAAATTGCTTTTAAATTCTATTAGCGTTCGCATTGCGAGTGCGTTTTCACAGTTCGTTCTCTCTTGCAGCTGAAATATTGCGAGTGTCGAGTATTCGAATGTAATTTGCTTAAAAATAGTTATGCATTACTTGTGTCGTTCGCCGCTCTCACAAACCGACGGCAAACCCGAAAAACATATATTTCGGTGTGCGCCATGTAACGACTTTTTCATACCTCATAAAATATTCATCAAAGCTGCTTTTTACAGATCGATCACTGCGAGCAAAACTTGCACAACAAAACGTTCACTCTTTTATCCAAACCGTTTTTTGCGTTCTCCAACTCAACTTTACCTCTTTTATTTTCTCTGCTAAATTCGCATTCACTCACTGTGTTCTCACTTAAATCGTCTCTTTTTACGAACGTTTCGATTAACAATTGTTTTCATTTAAAAAA
>NCKV01000218.1:0-22567 GCA_003675905.2 Leptotrombidium deliense
TGTCATCGAATGCATGATTAGATCAAAGGAATCTTTTTTTTTTACTATTTTACAATGTTTACGTGTTTACTATTTCACGTCTCATCAGTTTATGTTTATAATTGTGTGATAACAAAATGAGATAATTATATTTTTTGCAGAGATCTCTTCAAGCCATTAAAAGTATCACGGAATGCATTTCGCAAAATATATAAATGCACACGTGAAATTCAAACGTTGAAAGCAGAAGATATTTATTGTATAGAAGGAGAAACGTTGGTTGACAAATTGTCATTACTGCTTTCAGGACGTTTAGCAGTACTTAAAAATGGAAAAACAATGCATTTAATAGACGCGCATCAGTTTATTGACTCTCCAGAATGGTTCGGTGTTGGCTCAAACGACACTTATCAAGTTACTATTATGGCGCTTGAAGAGTGTCGCGTAATTATTTGGCATCGCGATAAATTGAAGCTATCGATCGCCGATGAGCCGTATTTGCAGGCAGTGATGGACAATATACTTGGCAAAGATGTCGTTAAGAAGTTATTATTTGTAACGGGAACTGTTGGAAACAATATGACGTCCAATTGCGGTTTAAATGTGAATGAGCATTCAAAATTAATTGTACCTTACCACAAAGCCATGGATCAAGTTATCAAAAGGAACATAAATCGTAAGTCGCGCAGATCTATTCACTGTTCTAATGTTGCGTTATTAATTTGACAGCCGAAGCGAATGGTGTTCATTGCTTTTGGAGCTTATCGAAGATCAATGAAGACACTGAAACAAATGTGTGACATCGATCGATTTTCATCTCACAAAAGTGCCATTCATTATCGATTACAGTGGAACAACGACGAAGAAATTCGCATTTATACGATTTTTAGTTTTATGCGCAGCCATTTATTGCATTTAATTTAATTACTGCGTTTTGTAATTTATAGCGACCAATAAGTTCCTTATTTTTTGCTTTTTGGAATATCGACTTTGCAGTTCTAATACTTTTATCAATTACTTTTGCAATCATTTTTACGATTGTTACTCTTTCGTGTGCTAATCAATGAAAAAAAATGGTATCGACGAGAGAAGTATTTATTAATTGAATGGTTTCATTTTTTGATAATGAATTGAATTGAAAAAATTATTTATAAAACAGTACTAAATGGAAGATTTGAGACTAAAGAGCGATTAAAGTTTGGTTATCTTTTCGACGGCTGAAATGCCTTCATCTTTCAATCTCTTTAACATTGGTGAATATATTTCTGTGGACATTGGAACAACAATACCCTTTTCTTGGATTTCGCCTTCAAGTAGCATTCGTGCTGCAATCGCTGCTGGATAACCGACTGTTTTCGCCATCGCTGTGTAACCGTATGGATCGCCGTAAACAACTAAATTTATATTTCGTACCTCTTTGTTGCCGTTTGGCCATTCGACACCAATATTATGCCTCATTACAATCATGTCTTTTTCACCTGTTTTGAATGCAAGTCGATTCGCGATGAAATTTGTTAATGTGTCTAACGGCGTTTCGTGTTTTGTTATTACTTCGTCGTCTAAAAGTCCAATTTCTTCCAAAGCTGCAAGTCTATCTTCAGAACCTTCCAGTCTCTCCAATACTAAATTACGCAAATTAAACGGCAAAATGTCGTCTCTGTGACCAAGAAGTGTGCATAAAAATTGTTTCCACGTGATCTCAGGTCCGTGTGGATGCAGTGATGGATGCGCATTCATATCCAATAAACCCAGTAACCTCAATGCTTTCATGTTATCACAGAAACCTTTGTACCTTATAGTTCCACGCAACACAGTCGATGCGTTTGAGATTCCATACAAGGTTTTGTAAGCAATGGAATCTCTGTTTGGGTATCCTTCTAAATTAAGACCTCTGATGAAATCGATGTCAATTGCTGAGTCCATTAATTGACCACCGGCCGGAATTTCCATAATTTTTCCGTCTTCGAGCCATTTCGCAGCACCCAATGTGTTGTGAACAACTGCTCGTGGATTCCACGTAAATTTGTAACCGAATGGATTGTCAGCGAATTCAGGTGCAGGTAAACCACCGCAATAAGATTCGAACAAAGTAATCTTTCCTCCGTGTTTAGTGACCTGATCGAAGCATTCCATGGCCAACAAATGATCGATGCCAGGATCAAGACCGACTTCGTTTACAATTGTAACACCAGATTGAACGGCAGCGTCATGTAAATCTTTCATTTCTGGAGATGCGTAGCTAGCTGTTACCATGTTCTTCTTCCTTTCAATACACTTTTTCGCGACCATTGGATGTAAACTGTACGGAAGCAAACTTATGACTAAATCTGCCTGATCAATCAGTTCATCAAGTCCATCAGGTCTTTGTGTTACATCAAGTACTATTGAAGAAGTATTCGACGACTTATTTACCAGCGCTTCTCCTTGAGTATGAAGGGCTGAAGCTATCGTTACATGTAACGCTTTATCGCGAGTTAAGTACTCAACAACAGGACTTGACACATAACCGGCACCCAAAACAAGAACTGATGTCGATTTCTCGCCAGCAGCAAATGTAGCCTTTTGCCGTCGAAGATCCATAATGTACTCGAAATTCGGTGTTAATTTTCCATTACTCGCTATCACAGCTCCCTTGACGACAGGATTAAACTTTTCCTCTTCGAATGGTTTGTCTGAACGTGACTTAATCAGATCGTCAATATAAGGGAAAAGCATGTTTCCGAATGCGTCGGTCGCTTCTAAAGGCAATTGAGTAGGCATGTTGTCTATAGAACAGACAAGCACACCTGGACCTGAGAAACTTTCGCTTTGTTTGTTGTAGTCTGCGTCGTACAAACAAAACGGTGTATCGATTGTTGTGCACTCGGTCATGAATTCGATACTTCCACCAGGATCAGCGGAAATATCGCAAATTGCTAACAACCTGTGCGGCAGTGAAGGACTTCCGACTGAAGAAGGCAGCCACGGTGTGTTTTGCGGCTGCAATATTCGTTTCATATCTGGAATTGTTAAAAGTCGCGGAGAGCTAAAGTGCCAATAAATGCCGTTCACAATAATCGACGCAAATGGAGCGATTGAAGTAGCAAAGTTAGAGTAATATCTTTCCGGAAATTGCTCATATTCTTCCTGATCAAATCGACCGCCTTCTTTTCTGACTAAATGATCTTCGCGTGAAACTACAGATGCGTAAACTTTATTCGTGGAACCCATTTGTGACACTTGAGGTAAATCTTTAGGATCAACGTATTCGTATGGCAGTTCTTGGAGAATTTCTTGTGCACCTTGCGACACGTTACCTGAACCTGTGAGTACTAGTGTCAACGGACCAATGGATCGCGGCATCATTCCAAGAGCAATCTCATACCCACAGTCTCTTACTGCCTGACGAGCCATACCCGAATTTCGGTAATTGTGCGCCGGACCGATATGCATAAATGGTGTGTGATGTCCGAGCGCGAGTAATCGCAACCCTAAACCGTGTAGTATGTTTATCATGCCGGCTACTCCAGCGTAGTGACCAAATGCAACAACCCTTTGTCCATTCGCGCCAACCATCTTCTCATAGTCAATAAGTCGAATATTGCGTTCGAGTACAGCATCCAACAACGGCATATTATCTTCTTGAGCTTTAATTGTATGAGAAAAGAAAACATACGTTTTGTTTGCCAGAAGGTTATCAATTGGCACTTGCTTGACACCAATGATTACTGGTGATTCGGAAATGTCTTCTTGTATCACAGCACCAGCGTTAACGTAAGCCTGTGCTGGGTACGCTCTTCGATTTGACGGTTGAACCAAAACACGAACACCTTTTTTGGTCAACCTTCTGACATGTGACGGTGCGAGTGGTGCTCTCCTCTCCCAAATGGACGCATCTTCTCTTCGCATGGCTAGCATGGGTATGTCTTGTTGTACATGAGGGTGAAAACCAAAACCAGCGGAATGACCTTTCCATCGTTGATGAACTCCAATCACGCGAAATGTTTGCTTTAACTTTTGAAACAAACGTTCGGGACTGTTACACAAAAGTTTCGTATCGATTGCAGTTAGCTTCCAAATCATCACACTTTAAAATAATGTAATCGAGAAATTGTAAAAAAAGTAATCTGCTTCCAGGCGAATTGCTCTTCGATTCGAGTGCAAACAAGTCAATAAAAGGGAATATATGTGTGACAATATATATTGTCTAATTGAGAGAAGAGTACGAAGAAAGACGAGCGCGACAGTGTACAGTGTAATATACCCTCTCTGCCAACTCGATTGCTTCACAAAGGATAGCCTTGATAACGACGTGATAAGTGTGTTGATAACAAAAATCAGCTCATGTCGACAATCACTGCAGATGCGGTCTCAGGAAGTAATCGGAGTCAACAGTATTTCCATTTCTTGTAAACACATTCTTTGTACTTTTCAAATCTTTTCAAAACGTCGCTCTTTTGCCAATCTGCATTCAATTAGTGTTTATTAATTAAAGCCACGATTTCCAGCCTTGAAGTTACGTTCGTTCACAGGTCGCCTGACGCTTCTAAATGTAAGCAATGCGTTCGTTGTTCGTCCAATCATCGACACCAATGATAAATTTTCGCAATTAACGAGTAAATCACTTTTACCATGAGATTTGCCAACGAAATCAGTGGAATTTGAGAAAAATGTTATAACGCACGTCACATTCCAAGTTTTAAGATTACGTGTTTGTTACGCTTTTCTTTTTTACCCCCCGAAACACAAAAAACTTGTTACTCTTACTGTTAAAATAATTACAACTGAAATTTATTAAAATTAAATACTCGAATTCACTAATTTATTTCTAATGAAAATCATATGGAATTTTTTCACGAAAACGTCATTGAAATAGAATCTCCTAAATTTTGTACGTCATTATTTAAAGCATTAACGAAATGAGAGCGAATTCGAGCTACAATAATTCATACAAATTAGATATGAATATGTAAACGAATGAAAACAACTGTCAACAGTATTACAATGATGCAAATCGTTGAAGCCAACAATTTTACGCAAAAGCGGTCCAACGAAACAGTCGGTACAGTAGTATGTTAACCACGTAAACCGAATTATTAAATAGAAACCTATTTCATTGCGATTTAAAAAGCCCGAAATTATTAGTGTCGCCGCAAAAAGGCGATCATGTCGACAATTTACAATGTTCTACAGTTATTTCACCATAGATATGGCAAAATTATAAATAAGAAGGCGCGGAACTATTTACAAACATTCTGAGGATGTATTTCACCGATTGTTGCATTTCATTATATTAATCTCATAAAGCTTTTGAGAATCATAGTAACACGTCAAAGATGTTGTTGGCGTCGTTGCAGTTCAATATCTATCCAATTTAAAGTTAGTTTCATGAGTACTCTTCGGATATACAGGGTTGTGGCCTTTGATTGGCAGTGGATGCGCCTCCGTATTGAAAACCCATTTATCAAAACCGATGAGATCATCCTCCGAGAATATTAAGTACAAATATTTCAAAGTTTCCGCTAAGAAAAAGCTCTGTTGGACGTCATCTTTCGGTCCATTTGCATCGTAAACATTCTTTAAACCCGTGAAACCATTTTCAACCCTACAATGTTTTTGCAAAGCTTGCACCACGTCCCAGGCCCAATCTCTGTATTTTTGCTCTTTCGTAAACCTCCACAAATAAAAGTAACTTTCGACCGTCTCTGGTCTTTGAATGTAATAACGTTCGCTTTGTTTCATCGCTTTTGCTTCAATGTTTTCAGTGAATTTAAAGCTTTCCGGTCCTAACCCAGTTTCCGTTTGTTTGTACGATTCGCGACAGGTTCGAGTTAGTTCAGCACCGATATTCAAATCTTCCTCCTTGTCTTTACCCCATAAATCTTGTGCTCCAAGTGCGAACAACCCTCCAGCGAAACATGTCAAATGATCCATTTTATGATCTAAACGGTCATATTTCATATCCGCCAAATAATAGAGACCATTCTTTGAACGTTGCAATAGCTTATTCTTAACAGCATCAATAGCTTTGAAGTACATATCTTTTGCATCTTGATCTTCACCGCCTGATTGGATCCACGCTTTCAACAAATACTCGTAAAAACTATCTCCAAGCGCCCCCATCGATATGTGACCTGTACGTAAATAAATAACAGTTTATAATTGCACTCTCTATTATGCATTGTTTTCAAACACGACGCGTTTCTTATTGAAACGGAAGCAACACATTTTGAATGCACGAAACAAAAGTTGAAACAAATAAAACTATCAGGATTTCCTATTCAACAACACAACAGTTATACACTTTTTTGGTGACAGACAATAAACCCGCCAATTCAATCAATGTCTTATTTTGTGTGTGCATGACTAATTTTATTACATATTGGGTCCAAAGGAGGACCCATTCGTAAGAAATTAGAAAAGGAGCAGAATTAATAGCCTTTCAAAGTTAGCTGAGCAAAGCGCTGCATTCACTGTTCTTTCACGCAGCTAACAAATTACAGCTGCCAAACTGTCTCAGTTCGTTTACTTGGACATCCACAAAAAAAGACTCGTTAATTATGAATATTCATTTACAAATAATATTATAGAAGCTAAAAACACATTTCACTGTCGTTCAATGACATTACCGAGATATATGTACAAAAACAACAGAGAACAGCAGACGTGGCATGATTGAATGTGCACATGTATTTATCTCGCTTTTCGTAAACCGCAATCCAATAAAAATAGTGGTGTTTGTGTTACTCTTTTCGATGATCTCTGCTGACAATTAAGCAAAAAATTTTCTCAGATCTTAATTTGAAAACACTCAAAGAGAAAAGAAAAATGCGTTTTAAAGATGCAGTTATCTTAACAAATCTCGCAATAAAAAACATGTTTAATTCTCAATTTAGGTTTTATATATCTTTGAAAAGCGATATATTTATGCTTTCAGAGGACAATAATCAAAGTGAACTGCTATAATTGCACACAGTGAAAGATATTTATGCACCGATTCTTCATTTAAACTCATTATATGGAAACGAGTACTATGAAAGTATTCGTGATATTTTCTCCGAATACAAACGGCGACTCTTTCAACCATAAAGCAACGATGCGATATGTATTTAAAATGAATCTGGCTGGGTTTTGTGCGTATCTTTCGTTTCGAGTGAAAGGCACCGAAAGATAAGTATTACAACAACAGCAAAACAACGATCTTTCCTTTCAGTATTTCTTGAGTTGCGTTCTCCGCTCAATAGTAATTTCAACGTTAATTTTCATTCTAAAAGATACGTGACTTTACGTTTAAAGTGAATTAAGATTAAGCAAGCAAATGTCAAGACTGCTGCAAAAAGGATAAGATGTGTTCACAGGACAATTAGCTAACGTAATTACAGAGACAAGCGATTAACAGTGTAGAAACATAAAGAATCGCATTGTTAACGCATTAAACGACAGCCAAAAGCCGAAAACATTGCACTCGTAAATCGCCAGGAGCGACGTAGCAAAGTGTGAAACTTTAGCTTTAGTTCGGTGTCGAGAACGAAATGAGATCGAAAGACACAGACGCATAAATTTAGTACACATAAAGAGTGGAAATGAAAACACGTCTTGAAAACATGTAACGTAATTCTCTTGATCTTCAACAGCGTCGGTTCGCATTAATTGATTGCATGTGTCGTCTGTTTTGCTTCATAGACACACAGAAACTGCTCTTTTCATACACTTTCACTTAATAATTCAGAGGACCGCTAAAAAGTAAATTCGAATTCAGCAACTGTCTACACATTCTTGTGACACTTTGTTGACACCGAAATGCCTTCGCAAACAACGACGGAAAGATATAAACTTACGTTGTCCCCATCTTCCAGTTTTCGGATTAATGTAATTCGGGTAGAGCCCGTTGATGGTTGGCGTTTTTTGCAATATATTCCTAACTTTCAATACTTTTTCTTTGTACACCGGATTATTGGTCAAGTCAGACAAATACACAAATTCTAAGTGCATCGTCCCAATTTCAGAGAGAATCGACGACCCAGAAGATGCCCAAACGTAATTTTTCGCGAAACCAGTCTTCGGATTAATTATCGAATACGGAATTCCTGTCAATGTATTGAACGCTGGAAGTAGTTTTTTGGCTATGTGTTCTGATTTTTCTAAAAATAGTGCATCATTTGTTAACGCATAACAGGAGAGAAGACCACCGATGAAACGAATGTTCGTTTCGAACACAGACACATCGGCGGATATGTCACTGAAGTCGAGATTCTCAGCGATCCATTTACGACCAGCATTGAATTCATCTTTCAGTCCCATTATGTACAGCGTGTCCAATGCGTCGACGATTGTTGCACCTGTGTTACGGATCATTAAAAAACAGTTCGATATTTCAGTTTTCATAACGTTAAACAAACAAACAGAAGTACGGGTCGCAGAACATTTGCTGCACATTGTTTCCACTATTCTAATTTAAAACATGCATTAAATTAATAATAAATTAAGCAACGGAACGAATGGTGTTCGCAAGATGATTGCGGGCCACGACTGCACTTATCATTGTGAACTCTATAAATTAAAGCATTATTTCTCAAAAGTCTAAATTGTGTACCATTTGCTTGTTAAGAAAAGTAACAAACATAATTTTCAGAAGAAACGACTTCTTCCTGCATTATTAACGTAAATAGTGTGAATAATAATCGTATTTTCACATTAGTTTCGCCGTGAATTCAAAAGTACTCTGCGAACTGCATTCTTTACTCAACTTTTAACTTTTCCACTCTTTCCTTAATAATTCAGAACACGAAAAGTGGTTATTGAGGAGTGGCACAGCAGACAGAACTATCTTTTTTGACATATCTTTTCTCCTTTTTCTCAAGAATTTGCTTAATTTCTCCTCACCGATTGTCAACAATATCAATGACAGCAAAATTCTCATTTCTTTCGCTAAGTTTCGACAGATACTTCGTTAACCTACTTTCATTTTGAAGGCTAATCTTTGTGCATTCATCGCTAAAAACAGTCTCTTCTTTTCAAAACGTAATGCACGAATAATGCAAACACTGTTCGAGCAGCTGTTAACTAAAGCAGAACGCATTAAAGAACATTTCATGCAATATAGCGATTATTGTTCGTGTGTGCACTTCTATAACGATTAATTAAACAAAAAGCAGTTGTTTTAAAACGCACCTAATTGCGTATTTCCAAAAATTCCAGCGGAATGACCTTTTCTGGAGATCGGCTTTAGTTCGTTGTGTCCCCAGGCATATTTCACGTAATTACTCCAAGCGTGTTTCATCATTTCGCGAACAGTATCTCGTTTTGAGCGAACGTCTTTATCCAACACTTCGTCTTTCGGTTGTGATGGTCGCAAAAGAGGCCAATGTTCACTTTCGGATCCACTATTGCCACTATCATTTTCGATGTCTAATGGAAAAGGTCTAGGAAGCACTGCGCCTAATTGCGTTAAATTTATATTCATCATTTCGTTGCGTATTTTTTCAGCCAATTTTTGTTGATCGGACATCTTTCCGCGGGCGGTCACGGGAGCCGGGAATCTCGGATTCCATCCTGGATGTACCTCTGGTGGACGTAATGGAACAGACTGGTGAACGTGTAAAGCTTTATTTTCTTCAACCGGCGGTATTAAACCAAGTAGATCTGGTCCCGCATCTTTAATTTGCTTGAATGCGAACTGTGTGCCGGCTTTCAATTCAGGTAGAAAGAAGAAACCGCCGATACAGAATACGACGAATGAAGAAGTAATTAAAATGAGAATGTATTTTTCTCGCAAACGCAACACAGACGCGACCATTGATGGTGGAAATGCGTCATACAATTGTTAACACACGTTTCCACAGTGAATACCTGTGTAATTACACATTTACATTTAAACTTTATTTAATAACGTTTGTTTAGAAAAGTTACCTGAAAACTGAAAATGCGAAAAATGTTTGTTCTGAAAGGAAAGAAGAGAAGAGAAAGAACGAAACGCTGCACTTTTTCACGACTGTTCAAATGTCGACATTCAACTTCAGTACACTCTGCATTCAAAAGTGGACCGCATTCATATTGCAATCACTTCACGCTTCACGTAAGTTTCACTGGTTTCACATTGAGTTCAGTTTTTTATTTTCACTGTTTTCGCCTGAAAAACATCATTTAAATACAATTCACTATTCTTCTTTTATCTCGTTAATGAATCGCAAAGAAGGATTAGATTTATGTTTCCTTTTTTACAACTATTTGTAATCCAAACTACTTTCAAAACTCACGTAAAGATAACGCAACAATTTTTTAACAAATAAAAGTCTGTGTTAATCGACTTTTAATTCACAAATTTTTCCTCTTTTTGAAAGAAGAACAAGAAATCAGTGCTGATATAAAAAATTCAAGTCGTTCTCATTTACACACTCTCGTGTAATGTGACCAAATTTAGGCAATTCACTTCCGTAATCTCCAACTCCCACTCAATTATATTCACACATTTTTTGCATTGTTTTGCTTATCAACTGCTGTTCATTGTTTGCTTTGAAAAAGCGAAATTCAATGTTATAATCAATTGTCTATCGATGACATGATTTTTAATTGAAAAGCGTGAGCTTAAATGAAATCATGAAATTAAATAAATTTTAGTGTTTCCTTTCACATGAAGCAATGAAACACTAAATCGTTGTCTTTGTATGTCGCGACTCGCGAGTCAACGAAATCGATTCATGTTTCACTGCTTTGGGCAACGGATGTGAATTAAGGAATATTTGTTTATAATTAATATTCATTACATTTTGTATATGTAACGAAATCAGTGACAACGAACTTTTGCTTTAAAAAATGTTTGTCTTAAAGAAAACTGAGAAACAAGTAAAGAATTACAGCAAAACTGTAATTCAATTACAACTGCAATTGTTTAAAAGCAATTCATTTTAGGAAATTGTGTTCAGTGTTATTTTTCAAAGTGTAAACTTTAACAGTGAAAAGTTAGTGAAAACTGCTTATTTTGAACACCTGTTTATTATAAGCACTCCGATGTTTGACTTGAAAGGTTTATATTAAATTGGTGCAGTTGTTGAACAAAATTGAATTTTAATCGTTTTAAAATCTATTCAACAATAAAATGTTAAGAATAGCAGACAGGCAGTTGAAGGTTGCCTTTTATGAAAAATCTCACAGTAACGATTAAATAACCATTTTGAACAGTGACTTACTTTATTGGAAATTGTATTGAGAAATAGAGTAAATCCATCGAATACAGAAAAAGCAGCTAAAAATAAAGTGAACTGATGGACAGTGGACATTGTGACAGCTTTACTTTACAATTTTGACAGCGTTTGAAAATAAAAGAAATGAAAATTTATTGAATCGCGATGTTTTCTTCTCTTCAATTTATTATTTGTTTTGCTGTGTCGTTATTTTTAAAAACAGTTTCGAAACAAACTTTTGCGACACATTTTTTGTGTTCATTTTCTTTCGCAAAATCGCAAATCGCTTTTTGAAAGTAAAGTAAATAAAAAAATATGAATAGAAAAGATAAACGATGTCTTTGCCTCGAAAATGTTGCCAAAAATATGACGCCTTTTAAAGAATGAGCAAAATAGTGTAAAATAAATTCATGTATCTGAATAAAATGAAATGAAGTGAGACACATAATTTACCACAATTCGAACAGATTTTATTCACTTTTCCACTTAATTTGCAAAAGATTCTAATTTTTAATTTCTTAATCTTTTATTATTATTATTATTGATGTCATTTTATTACTTGACTGTTTTATTGAAAATGAAACCAGTATTAACGAAACCTTTGAATAAGGACCAGTGACATTTGCTTCTCATTCACAGGTTTCATGTTGTTAATTGTCCTTTTAGCTGTTTTCTAAAATAATTTGTAAGAAAAATTTATCTCGTTGAGTAGGAACCATTTAACGACAATTAAATACTATTTCTCATAATTTCACGTGAAAATGTTCATCATGTTCGTTTGTTTGTTGTTTTTTTTATAATTACAATTCTTAATTAAATAACAATTAAGTAATTAATTAATTAACCGTTGCTTTGGCACAAAATGTTTTACTTCGACTAAATTCTATGCGTTTCATAATTTTTGTTTCATTTCGCTTTTTTGTTTCTCCTTTTTTTGATTTTTGTTTCAATTGATGTTCGCTATTCAATTGCTTAAATTTTACCACAACTGGGTTAAAATGTTATTCGCTAAGACAATTACTTGTAATTAATTCAGTATAGTATTTAGTTTTGGTTGTTTACCAATATCGTTATTAATATTATTACCAATAGTTTGGTGTACTTTCGTTAAAAGTATACATTAAAACTTGCGTTTCGAGACCGGATCCGAATGTCTTTGTATATTAAGACACCGGCGTTTATCACTTCCATTTCCAATGGATTGTATTGAGTCCATAATGGTATACAATTGCAGTAGTACAAATCGCTTGGTCTCGAATCGCATGTTTTAATGTATTACAACCGGAATTGTTGTCCAAATATGGCTGCTGATTGCGAATCAACAAATATAATTAAATTTCTATATTGAGATCTAAGTTCGGCCGGACGCGTTGTCCGCAATGACGTCAGCCGCCGTCCATTCGTCTCTCTCATCGATCGGCAAGAGTAGGGAATTCGGACGTCCACCGGTTCCGTAATGACCGCCGTGACGTCGTCGATGAGCCAAACGGTGATGCTTTTTGCTGTTGAATTGCCATTGCCACGGATTCGTGGTCATTCGATGACTACTGGTCATCGTTGCTGCTGCTGTTGTTGGTGTTGATGTTTTTGATGAAAGACTCTTTACTGAAGGCGAACACGGAATCATTCCCTTTGACTTTTGAACGTTGACCATCGCTGTCGAACTGCACGGCGATTGTGTCAAATTTGAGGTCATTTCGGAGACCGGCGAAACGTCTTTCGATTTGCTTCCATTTCGAGATTTACTTTTTCCGAAACAATGATTGTGAAGAACACAATTCTCCCGTTTCGGTAATCCCTGTGATTTTAGAGAAAAATGACTATTTTTAGAACTTCTTTAGAACATAGACGACTTCATCGAAAAATTCATATGATTCGTTGCTAAGTTAGTGAAAATGATGTAAACGAATAGGAAATAAATGGCAACCATTTCCGATACATTTTGACACATTTGAAATGTGTAAGAAACGTTCTGCAACTTTTTCTACTTGCGTATCGATCGACGACAAAATTTGTGAACACAAAATTTCTCCTTTTGCATTGAAATTTGAATATTTCGAATCGATAACAAATTTGAATACATATTTCACATTTGTGTGCGCGACGTGTTTCAATGCCTCTGTGAATTTGTCTGAACTCATTAAATTAACTCGGTTATAGAAATAAAATGATTGCACAACATTCGAGACTTGATAAGGCAACCATATTATGCTTCAACTGCTTGCAATGAACGATAAAATTCGACACTTTAATTATAATTTCATAATAATGGAAGTCACAAAAATGTCTACACGTATTTTAGTCATTGATGCGTGGGCAGTTTTGATTCAGAATTCATATAACACGCACCAAATAAATATGATATTTACGTCAAAATTGAATGTGAATGCACTTTGGAAATTGACGACATTGCCAATTGTTCAACTTACGCACACCTTTCTTTCGTCATGTTCAGATGGGAAAATGTATAGCTCTAAGTGTGGGTGTCTAGTCTGGAATTTTTTGCAATAACATGTTTGTCATGTTACATTAGAAGCGTACTTCGATTTATTATATTACAAGATTATGTTTCGAAAGCAATTTGTTTGTCTCAACATTTTTTTGATTACTCGACGTTTTTCCGAAAACTTTGCACTTCTTTAATTAACTTAAGAACAGATTTCTCTTACTATGCTGCCGTTACATTTTCTATGATTTATTTGCCGATGATATTGCAATCGACATACACGCATTGTTTGTTCACTCTTTGTTCGTTGCAATACAATTTTTTATTAATGTTCGGTGACATCTAATCAACTATAGATTTATAATGCTTTCGAAATACACACTTGTGACATTTGATATTTCAACATGTTCAGCATTTCACATTGTTCATCTATACCTTAGTGACACTTTTCATCCCACGCTTAAAAGATGAATTAAAAATTTTGAAAAGAATGAAAATTAATATTAAATTTATTACATAATTATTACATCTTAATTCGGAGACACACTGACGTAAATCGATACTTAAACGTCACTTGGTTTATTAATGTTCAAATTTGAACGTTGCATAGCGAACTTAGAATGTTCGAATGCGAATATAACAAAATGTTCACTTTCATGTTTCATTTTCATTGTTTGTACAGTGTAAGTGTAATGAGTATGCACATTAATGTGAACCACTCTCAACTCAAACAATCTTAAGTTTTCATCAACTACTCGAGCTTCAAAAATCGTTGAAAGTCATACACTTTTAAAATTCGCCAAAACAATTTTGTATAAATATTTGCATTTTGAAATTCAATTTTGTTGCGTTTTTCAAACATTGATTTGATTTGCAAATTGCAAGCTTATTTGCAAAACTGAAAATGTTTGCAAAACTTGTTTACTTTTCAAATTTATTTACATTACTAAATTTACTCTGAAATTTTATTTTATTTCTACACACGTTCCAATGTTCATTGATTGTGTTTGACATGAGATAGAGCGAAGTCTATTCCCTTGTTATTATTGATCTTCTTATGAGTCATTTGCAATAAATTTATTATGAATGCAATTCTTACTATTTTCCTAGAAATAATAACATCAAATAAACAAAAACAAACAAGAAAATATTTGCAATTAAATACGATCAAAGGAACAGCCAACACGATAACTTTAATATTATTTTGATTGACAATATTTACATAGAAAATATTCCTGTTTAATTATTATTTCGTTGTACGTTGGAAAAAAGAAAAATTAATTAGAAATCGCTCATAATACCAAAGAATATGAAGACTCATGTTCGTGATAAATTGACGTCATATTTATAAATTCTGATTAAGCAAAACAAACAAAAATGTGAATTTCAAAATACATGAATAAAGAAATAGAGAATCAATCATGAATAAAATAACATTTTTGATTCAAATGAAAATCAATGTGAAAATAAAAAATTCACGTCGTTTTCAGGAAAGTAAAATATCAATAATTAATTACGAACGACGTTAAATTAAATAGACTCAAATGTTTGTCAAAAGCGATATATTTACGAACACATTTCGAAAAAATTTCTTTCAAGCTTTTCGAAGAAACACTTCTCCTCTTATACTGTACATAATGCTACAAAAGGTGAACAGCGTTTCAAATGTCAAAGTTTACTTTAACACACGCATCGACAACATTAGAAGCATTTTCATACATTTTCATATTCAATATTTTTAAATGCAACTTTATGAACATTGGAAACTATTTTAATTGGAATTCATTTTTACGTAGTCAAACTAAATGTATTGCAGCATATTAACTAATTAAGATTACACTTTAATCATATTGAAAACGTTGCGTTAAAAACGCATTTAACATTTTTCGCTTAATTCGAAGCAATAAAATGTTAATTAATGAAAAAACCGAAAATATCGCGTGGTTAATGGATATTACTAAAATGCATATTTTTCTCATTTCTATTAAGTTACTTTGGTTAGTACAACATGTACAGTACACGTACACGAAACAAGGAACGTTTCTTTTTTACTAACTTGATAAACCTAAATTACCAAGTACTAATTCGCAAAGTTTTTATTAATGGTTGTCAGCGAATGTTGTCAATGATGCAATTCTCAGTTCTAATTTTATGTAATTAACATTGAAAAAACGGTTGCTCAAGCAGATTATCAACACGGTCATATACATGTGCAATGGTACACATCATATAGATCAAATACAGTATGCGTATACTTACGTCAGGTGATGTTCCTGGAGTGATCGGCGAGAGAACAGGAGTGGCTGTGGTTGGCGTAATCGACGGGCTTTTGACCGCGTTTCCAAGCGCGAATGAATCGTAATTGCGCACCCAAACGGCTCGTTGTTCGCGGAATACTTCGGTCACCGGTGACACCGGACTGGACGCCGGTGACAAATAAAACGGATTCGAAGTATGGTAATTGGAACTCGATGAGGAATGAGACGAACCTGAAGCGGTCGATGATCCGCCTCGACTTCGCAACACAGTTCCGGTGTCGATTCCGCCGTGCGTGGTTTGCTTCAATCGCAATATTTTCGCCCGGCAAATGACGCATCGAAGCGGCAATAACCGTTGACTGACAGCCACTTGAATCGTTTTCACGAAACATTTGCGGCAAACGACTCGATGGCCGCACGGAAACGTTTGCATTGTTGCTTTGGCACTTATGCATATTACACACTAAAAAATAACCGAGATACATACAATTATTGTCAGTTACATACAAATTTCAATGTCACATTTGGCATTTAAACGTAACTTTATACTATGAACTTTTCAAGTGCAAATCATAATAAAAAACATTTATAATTTGAATTATGGCTTTCACGAAACATTGGCGACAAATGGCATCACGGAAATTTTTGCAATTGCAATTTAACAATTACACACTAAAAATAACTTTGATTAGAATCAGTTTCACAGATAACAAAACACGTTTACGTAGATGTTTCAATGTCATTTTGGTATTTTTAAGCCACCTTTTTATTCGGAACATTTCAAGCGCATATTTCACAAGAAACCTTTGTATTTCGATTTCAACACATTCAACTGCAAAATAAGCACACTAAACTATAATTACGCACAAAAATTCATTGCTTTAATGACTTCAATTAGTATAATTGTGAGACGCGTAATTTTCGACGAACACTTTCGCTTCAAGTTGATTGATCGCTGAGCGCATATGAACAAAAAAGTTAATTTTTCTACAATTTTTTATTCACATTGCTTTGTAATTAAAATATATTTACGGTTTAGTGTAATTAACTATTGTTCATGCATGTTTGTGCGTATGTGCATTTTTTGATAGTACATGTAGTTAATATGTTTTGTAATTATTTTTGTATTAACATTTGTTAACGTTCCACTTTGAATGCATCAAAAATTTTTGAACACACGTTTCTATGTAAATTAATGAAAATTAAGGTTAATTTGAATGCAAAATAGTGGCTTAGTAGGTATAAAACACGAACATGCAAATATATGTACATCTGTGTAATTGTTGTTAACATGCTGAATTACTAGACGAACTAAAAGAGTATTAAAATAGTGTCAGTTACAAAATGCAACATTACATCGCATTACGATAATTTTGTTGAGCTTGTTTAATTTAAAAAGCGAATGTTGAATGAATGTTTGCGATTAAGTTTGATAAATAATCGAAGAGAAGTGAATAAGAAAAAAGTGATTTACGAGTGAAACGCATTTCGAATAAAGGAGAAAAAAGGAATGAAACGAACGCAATTGATGCTGGATGCTGAGCTGAGTGAGCGTTGCTTGAATGCAACGCATTTCAAAATGCATTCCGAAGAAGACATTCGACACGAAATGCAATTTCTATGCGAATCGAAACGGAAGTGTCGATAAATAAATTGTTTCCGTTTTTCAGTGAACATACACATTGATGCACTCTTTTTACGAAATGCGATGCATTTCCTTTAATGAACACGATGAAAATGGGCAACAATAGCGTGACATTTACTCTTTTGCTGTTAGCATTTTTTTACGCTTCTTGCAGGAATTCCATTTTCTATTGAAACTAGTTCTAAATCGACGAACCATTAACATATTTCTTCGAAAAACTATTTACACAGACTTTTGAGAAAAAGAATACACAACAAAAAACAAAACACGCCTATTTTCTTGGAAGGAAATTGTAGTTCAACATGATGCAAAAGTGAAGTGAAATGAAATGAATGAATTTAAACTTGAGATTCACCGAAAAACGAAAATGTATCGATGTGCGTTGCTGGTCGTACAGTAAACGCAAACAGTATTTCTTGTATAGTGCATGAAGACGTAAATTGGATGTAATTTAGGACGTGATGCTGATAGCTACGAAAAATGGATTCAATGAATCGTGATGATGCTCAACGAAACGAAAGCACGAAAAATTTTCTATTTCTATTTTTATAGAAAATAAAAATATGCTTTCAAAATAATAGCCTGTAAATTGTGTAACGAAAAGAGGATTAAATAATTAAACAATGTGAGCAAAGGAAGAATACGTTGTTTAATCCTGAACATCTGCATCAAAATTATGCATCATTGCTTTGAAAAACAATTATTATTCGAAATTAAAAATCGTGTGAAGTTTGCAACATGTTTCTATTATTTATAGAACAATGTAGAAGAAAGATAAAATCACATTTGAATGATATTGGGTAATATTTATACATAATAATAAATTGTTATTCGAGTATGATGAGTATTCTTCGCAACACTTTCTTTCAGCAAATTGCGTTGCATTCGCGAAACAAAAGATGAGACG
Organism: Leptotrombidium deliense; assembly: GCA_003675905.2. NCBI lineage: Eukaryota > Metazoa > Arthropoda > Arachnida > Trombidiformes > Trombiculidae > Leptotrombidium > Leptotrombidium deliense. The sequence goes on from NCKV01000218.1 coordinate 18,395, forward strand.
AGAAAATTGAACGATTCGTTCTAATGCATCACTCCAACTAAACGTACATACGTATGTATATACAATACAATGCATACACGTATTGATCGAAAATGAAAAGAAAGCAAAACAAAAATTGTACTCAGACAGTGTTGACAAAGTGATGGTCAAAATGTAGACTTTAATAAAGTGAATATTTCGCTCACATTTTGCAAAACTTTGAATGTTAAATGTAAACGTTGCTCAAAGTGAATCATTTTTTTGGATTCAAGAATAAATCGATTTTAGAAGTAAATCACAATCAAATCTTATGTATGTACATACATTTCACGTCTTAAGACTTCCACGCATTCACTTTAATTGCATCGTTTGATTGACACTAAATTTGATTAAAGAAATTCGTCGGCATTTGTTATTTTTGTTTTCCAAACACCGGCAATGGAATATTACACATAACTTTCTTGAACTCCACATATCCTTATTGTTTTAATAATTGTTCCTAAACAACATCGTGTTTCAAACTTGTAATGCGTTTTTTATTCGACTTTCGCCTAAAGTAAATATTAATGTTTAAACAACGTGAAACAAAGCAAAATACGACAACATTGAATGTTAGTTTAAAAGAGTAAAAAGTTTTCTCTTTATGTTTCTCAACAAAAATGTGCGATCAAAATGTCAATTCCTCTGTGAATACTGTGTAATTCTTATGTTTATTTTTTATAGTCTCAAATTTGTTACTCACAATGTTACAATATAATATTATACATTTTGTTGAAGACTAAAATTTTTCTTTGCATTCAATATTTGAAAAGATTGATAATGATAATAAATTACAAACAATGTCCATTATGTTAGAATAAAAAGATCGCTTTAAATCATAAATATTTATTAAACGCGACCCTTTATTGCCACATTGCAAGTATTACGTTTAAAATCAATAAATTTTGGTTTTGTCAATGCAAGCAAATTACATCAAAGAAAAGTACAGTTTTGGATTTAGACAATTGTTTAAAAGTATTTCTATTACAAAATCAGAAGTGGAGCAAATTGTACTCACTTTTTGCACAACACTTTTATTTTATGTCTCGACTGAAAAATTTTCTCGTAGACGAAAAAAATGATTTTAGAAAAATGATAGAAGAACTATCGATAAAGTTGAACATAAAGAGCATTTGGCATCTTTCTTCTCCTCAACATCCGCATCTTTCTTTTCGTCGCTTTTTTCATTTTGCGACAAATGAAAGCGAAAAGAAAATGAAATCGATTTTAAAGATAGTGAAAATGAATTTTAAAACAAGGAAAAGAAAAATTTAAATTTACAACTTAAAATTCATGTCTACGTTGAGTTTGTTGAGTTTATATTAAATTCAAATTACATTCAAGTTCAATATTTTTTCATTTCCACAAAAATTGAAGGCAAGTACAAAAAGTATATAATAACAAATATAAATAGCTTGATGCATTTTATTGAACAACAATGCATTCAAATGACAATGTAATAAATAAATCATGTATTAAAGTATTTTCAAAGTTTTGACTGAATTATAAATGAATGAATTGCATTGCTTCGACGTTTTGAATGACAGACAAAAGCTATCATTTATTGATTATTGATTACCGAAAGAAAAGTGGAAATCAAAATCAAAAAGTGAGCAAAACATAAGATGAAAGCATCACTTCTTAAATCACTTGTTCCTAGTTTCCGCATCACTTTAACACAGTGTTAAATGTCAAATGTATAATGTTAAAGGTGCATGCAATCGATATGCAGTGTGTACATGAACATCACAACAGTAATATTACACGAAAGTGGTTATCATAAGCAAAGCAAAGCAAAACAAGTAAAAAGTTAATGTTCACAACTGTACATTAAAAACAGTTTTTGTTTCTCGATTACGAGTCATAAATCACAATATATATATTTTTTGCTGAGAAACACATTCGACGCCGAAATATATCGATCAGATACATTAAAAACTAAATGAAGCGTTCATTCTGAATGAAACACAGTGAAATTGATTTCACATTTCAAATCGTTTCTTAAAAATCAATTGCATCGCATTTATAACATGATCACATTTTGTCGTCGATTAATTGATTCGAATGAGAAACAATGCGAAACGTAAGATAGCGGAAATCGATTCGAAGAGAAGATAATATATTAATAAGATTGAATAAAAGATTCATTATACATTCTTGCAAAACACAATTAATACAGAAATCTGTGCTCAATGAATCAAACAATAATTTATTGTCATTAATATTAAAAATTATGATCAATCATTATCATTAAATAAACGAGCAGACCATTAATTCACGAATTCATGAATGTTCTAATATAGTCGATAATATTTGTAACATGATACATTGTGCAGATAACGTAAGACACGTAATATAAGCTCGAATAACTATTCATTGTAATACAGTGTACTGTGTTGTTTATAACAATGAAACATTGTGAACACAAATATCGATGGATGCACGAAAAGGTGTCTTTGTACTGTTGTTTTCAACGTGCACATTCTCATCTTGGTTCAGCAAATTGATCAATGTTTGCAATCAGTGGGCGGACAGTTTTTGAATGGCAAACATGCAACATACAATTGAACAATTGATCATTAAAATTGAAGCGAAGAAACCAAGTTGCATTCTGTGTCCGAGTGAAATATTTGGTAATCAATTATCTAGTTCGAAACATTGCATTTCAGTTCCAATAAAAAATTATCGAAACGACTGAAAAATAAGAAAAACCCTTTCATTCTCTCTATTGATTAAAACGAAACCAATGTCTTGCTTTTAATTTGCCAGCGTGCACATTTATTACAACCAACGTGAATTGTGATCGATACTGAATCTATAGTTACTATGTCACTGTGAAATTTGCGAACACTTTTCACTCTAGTCATGTATGAAAAATAATTCATTCGCGTTCAATTTCAATGTTTACAAAAGAAAAAGTTTTGCAAATTTAAAATGTAAACAAATCACTTTAATTGCATTGAAATATTTTTTATTTTTCAATTAAAATCGAAAGTAAATTGTCATTATACTCTTTAATGAGTACGAGAATAGTTCGTTGTCATTGTTACATCTACGTAAACAATTTGCCTAATTAGGAATTTAGTTTCATGTTGCAATTTTACATTTTCAAAATTAAGTCATTATTTTAGTTCGATAATATTGTTTTTCATGTTACAACAAACGGTCTAAATTCAGTTGACGTTCAATAACGTACAAAAACAGTATAGAATCATTTTACTGTTTCTTTCAATAAATAAGTAAAATTTTAAAATTAATCCATCACAATGAATGAAAAAGTAAAATTTTAATGGAATTTTAAATGATTCGAAAAAAGTGCTCATTTAATGTTTCAGAAAGGTTTTTGAAGGCTAAAATTTTCGTCACGATCCAGTTGAGTTACATTTTAGCTTATGTCTGGACTTCATCTTTATATGAAATATTTAAAAGCGGTGAAAACATTTCGCTGACATTTAGGAAATATTTTATTTATCAAAGTTTGTAAAAAGTTACTTTTTCTCGTGTTTGTAAAAAAAAGTTTGAAAAATGAATCAAAACAAAAAGGTTAAAGTATTCACATCGAAACATAATTTATATTAAAAATGTCAAAATCGAAGATATTTTGCATGAAAAAAAATATTTCCTTTGCATCTTGATACAATGGTGTACAGTTGAACACCATTTGACATTTTTGCGAACAATAATGTGTCCAAACATTGGATTACACTTTCAAAGGTTTGCTGTAAAAAAAATCTATTCCATTTCTTATAAGATGTGAAATGTTATTATAAGCAGAAAAGTAAAATGTTTTTCTCGAAAGGAATTTAAAGTAACGAAAATTTCAGGTGAATTTTAAGCCTTCGGAGGATTTTCGATTCAAAAATCGAAAGAAATTGGAAAATATTTCACTTGACTGATTCAAAATGAGAAATATTTTTTGTACGCTTTTCATCATGAACACATAACATGTACGCAAAATTTAATGAAATAAAATTTTCCTTTTTTGCATATTTTAATTCAAGCAACGTATTCGCAATCAATTCAAAGCAAAGCATTGTTTGTCATTTGATTTTGCATGCAACAAAAAGTGCTGCAATTCGTTAGCAAAACAGAAATTTAATGAGCGAATGAAGGATGAATAAAATTTAACGAAATTACACATAAAAAAGTATCGTC
>NCKV01000219.1:0-22569 GCA_003675905.2 Leptotrombidium deliense
CTGCGAGTCATCTGACACTGATTTTCCTGACGACAAATTGAAAACTCAATGGGACAGCAAATTGTTGCTGTGATTTGCAATGACCATCATTTGACGAAAACTTATATAAAATGTTTTTATCGAATCTTGTTACGCAAGATTGTCTGTTTTTATACTATTTAAAATGATTTGCGCAACATACGATCGTTGGTGAATGATTTTAGTAAAATTTGAAAATATGGAAAATATGTGTACCTGACGATGCTCCCTGTGATGAGTGTCCATTTATGTGTCGGGATACAAGACTAATAGGTGAGTTATGATGTGATGGTGTGTGATTACGACTGATGCCGGTTGAGGTGGGCGGCGGCGTAGCACCCATAATATCACCGTAGTGGCCGTAACTGGACCGTCGGCCTTCTCTGCGGTTGCCATCGATTGCTTGTTGCAATTCTTCCGGTGTCGAGAGACGCTCTTTTTCGCATTCGTATGGATACAAATATTTCATATATCTGCGAATCGAAACAATATACATATTTGCATATTCACTGCGTTTATTGCTTGTGCGAATGTGTTTCAAACTTTCTATTCTTATTGTACGTGTTCGCTTGTAGTGTAGTAGAAAGGAAACATTGAAAGTGAGTGCTTTGTTGACTATGATCTTAGAAATGCAAAAATGACGAAAACCTTGAGTTGCAGTTTATAATGAAAGTTGAATAATATTCAATAAAATTATTTTGCCTGAAATGCAGCTATTAAAAATCGAGTGTGATTTACGTTTATTTCTATATATTTATATAATTCGTATGCAGGTAATAAGCGAATACTGCTCGCTTACATTTATTGCTGCCAAATTTTATATTTTATGCAATATTTATAACGCGTTTATCCTTGTCGCCGGACTGATAAATACTTTTTTCGACGAATAATTTTCAAATAAAAAGACAGCGTTCACTGTTTTGTGCGAACAAAACATTTGCGAATCGCTAAGAAAGGGAAGTGAGTCCGCGAAATTGTGAATGTCACACAAGCAATTCGGGGCGCTGCAACCGAAATCGCAATCGTCTTTTCAGTACTCACTGTGTGCGTAGTGTGAATGCAGCACTGGTGATCGATGACGGCAAATTAAGTCCTTTCGTGATTTCTCGCCATATTTTTTTGTTGATCACTTCGACGAGACCTCCGCGTGCGACGACCAAACGGTACAATTCGTAGAGATCGAGTACTTGTTTTGCCATTATTGGTATTCTGTTTACGGGAGTCCCTGTTTTGCCAACAAAGTTTTCCAAATTAAGCACAATCATTTTGCATATTGTACATTCAAATTAAAAGCCATTTTATGCTCAAAATGACCGTTGTGTGTAATGTGTGGTTGTTCACTGTTTCGCAGTTGTGTTTTTCATTTATTGCAAAAAAGTCGAGAAATGCAGTCGCAGCCAATGAGTGCAAAAAATCATTTTCATAGTGTATCTTCGAGAGCAGATATAAATAGACTTTTCATTGGAGTTATCATTGATGAAATGCACAGTGAATGCATGCATAATCTGTGTGCACTGATATAAATAACTGTGTTTTAATGCTCCTTTGATTTATTGTTTTTTTTCAACTGAAAAACAGCAGAAAAATAGTTGCGCCGTTTTCTCACTGATAAATACATAAACATTTTTTGCAACGTTTATTATATATTTTGCAATCGCAATTCGCAGTACAGTTTGAATGTGTTTCGAAGTCGAGTAGCGAGGGAAGCGTGATTACTACTCTTTTAAATTTAGCATCATTTTAGTTGAACGCATCTAAAGGCATCAAAACGCATCTAACGGCGAAATCGTCTCGAGTCGACGTTTCACTGTTTCGCGAATAACAAACTTACTTCGAACACCAATTTTGGAAGCGAATGCCATTGAATGCCAATAAACTCGAAATAAATATATTGGCGTCTAATTACGGAAATGATACGCGATATATAAATATAATTCAATAAACGTCGATATTCGCGACGAGTGCAACATTTGCTCGCAAACCCACAATCAACATGAAACGCTTTCTGAAACAATGAATGCCTTTTCATGTTCACTCGGAAGCAATCAACCGAGAAATCACTGCAACTTCAATTAATCAATGTTTGCTTATTAATTCAGCTATTGACCGGTCTCATAAACGTTTTGCACACACGGTTAATGCAATTGAGAAAGTGTAATGCACACTGCGATATAAAGCGCAATCGGTGACCGAAGCGGACTGAATCTAGCAAAGTTAAACATTGCTTTTCCGTTTTATGAATTATTGCTTTTTTGCGTTCTTTAGAATGAGAAAGAAGAGGTAAATGCTAACATGCAACAGGCAATCACAAGCAGAGGCCTCTCGACTCGCAACAATTACACAACGCTTTTCCTGTTATGTCCGTTCGAATTTTCTTTTGGCCTGAAGTTCCGCAAAATATCGGTCTTTCAAGGCTAACTCAACTGCCCATTTTCTTTGTTAAAAGTGTACCATTTAGAGAAGTCCGTTTTTGTTGCAAACCTTTCGTTTTTTGGGGTTCACGAGCACAAAGAGATTCGAAAAGGGCTAAAAATACTGAGCGACGGCAAGCATAAGTCGAGTTTCAGTTTTGTGGGGATGCGAATACTGTACACTGCACACCAATTGATGCATTCAAAGCTGTCTGTTGCTGTGTGTGTACGCAAACATTGTGCGTTTCTCGAATCGAAGGGAGCACACACAGAGATACGCTTTCTGATGCACACCGATTCGAAACTTATTTTAACACATTTTTGATGGGAAAATTTGCAAAATGGACGGCGAACAACGATTACTGCTGCCCGTCCTGTGTGTCCGTCAGTTCCGTCGATGCAAATAACTCGACTTTAAAAACAGTTTATTCCCACGACTCGAGTTCGCATTAAATGTACTGGCTATTGGTTGACCACAAGTGAAAAGTGTACTCTGTTCGTAGACATGCTTCACTCTTTATTACTGTATTTGCGTTACGCCGGTTTACAGTTAAAATATGAAGCAATTGTCTTAATGTTACTCTTGCTTTCTGTTTAAAGGAAAAAAGCGCTCAGAGATGCTGACTCCTGCTATTCGTTTGACTGCGAAACTGAAAAACTCGACAATTAAGATTTTTGAGAGAAAATGCAATGGCGAACAGTGTTGCGAAAACAGAAAACAGACAGTATTTTTAATAGTCACTGAGCTTATTTAGATTAAAGTAATTAAAAATTGTTTTTTGATGCAAAAAACATCTTAAATATAAATGTTATTATATTACAAACTAAATATAGACGATCGCTGCTTTCACTTTTCGCTTTGTTTATTATTTTAATGGCTGCGTTTTCTCTCTTATTTTTCGTGTAATTAAAATGAGTTTCGCTGCGAATTCGCAGACAAAAAATAGATTTAAATTTCAAGAAAACAGAGAAAAGACTAGTAGCAGACAATGACACAGCTTTTGCAGGGAATTGCAATCATTTTGTTGCACATTTTTTCGGAGCGACAATAAATTATGCAAAAAGTGATTTATAAACGTACCGAATTCTCGTAAACCCAAAAACAATACACTTGTGTGTGTTGTGTGTGTGTGTCTCTGTTTCAGACGGTCCGCGAATGAACAGCGAATCAGTGAACATTGAATGCGATGAATGGATACGAATGCATGCATCACAAGCTTACTCGAAATAAATAAGAGTAAAAAGCAATTCGAGTGCTGTCCGCTAGTAAACAACATCTGTCTGCAATGCAATGCAATTGTTTCCCCCATTCACTGATCATTATAAGTATGCGTTCACTAAAGTTCACTGCTTTCTCAGTATTCGCCAATTTTCTTAAACAAAAACGCACACATTTCCTTTCAAATGTAAGAATGAAAATGAATGCGAAACGCTGCTTTTAATCGAGAAACCAGAGAAACAACAACAATTCTCAACAGTTACACGTTTTGCAACAAATAAATGAATTCTTACCTCGTTTTTGCATAAAACTAAAAATATCGTCGAGAAACTCTTTCCTCTTTGGATCATCACTGAGTTCGTATAACTGCAATAAAAATAATGAAGTCAGTATATGTACTTTTAAATTATCGCACAAGTTGCAATTGATTCGCAAAAAGTGTCGCGTGACGCGTGCTTTATTTTAATTTTTTCAAGTGCACAACAAACAACAAAATTGATCAAGAATAGATTGTAAATGGAGGCCTTGTTCATTGACAAGAAATGCGAATTATTTTCGTTAGTTGTTTGCTGGAAACGTTGAAATTAATTGTCGAGTTAATGAAATAAAATGACATGTATTTCTAGTGTTAAGAATTCGAGTTGCTAAAAAACGTCGTAACGCTTTCCGTCCAATTTAAATAAGAAATAATGAGGCGAGCAAACATAGCACTTGTGTAGCATTTACAAGCAGCGTTCTTTCTGTGCAAACAAATTAAATGCAGAAAAAAGGTAATCTGGCGCCATTCATACTCGTCTTTAAAACAATATTAAACAGTCAATTGTAAACTATTGTTCAATGTCCAAAACGTGGTTTGCTTAAATTGTTTATATATAATTTATAGTGTAAAGAAACACAATTTATTGTGTCGTCAATTGAAATGAAATTGTATAAAGCAACGTTTTCATTCATAAGACTGCGCAATTGTCCATGTGACACTGAAACTAAATAAACAAGCAATCTTGCGAGATTGCATTGCACGTTACGCAAATGAGCAGTTAAATATAGAGAAAACGCATTGAACAGAGTTTGATGAAATTTAGGCGACGAGAAAAAGAAATGCGTAACACGTAATGTGTTCTGTTACAGTGAATGCGATGATCTTCTGCTCTCGACGCATCTTAATCTCGCATCGCTTAAAAAATATCTCCTCTCCGTTTTGCTGTTCGTTTCCCTTTAAAAAACAAAATTACAAAATGTGAAATCTCGCTTTTGCCTACAATTGCTCGACACTCATCTGTCGCGTTCACTCGCCAATGCACCGCAAGTGAACGCGACGACGGAGACACGCGTGTGGCACGTGTCGCACAATTCGCCACTTGTATAACAAAAATTTAATGTCATCTCAATAATATCCTGTACACTAAAAATGTGCTCTCAACATTTGTCCAACAGATGCTCTGCAAAAATGATACACTTTTTTAGACATTTTCGCTCACAAAAAATATGCAAATGAATTTCGAATTGTTGCTGTCGAAACAAAGTATTGCGAATAAAGTACGATTTCGCAGGTAAGTATTACGCGAGAAGTAATGCGAGTGAACATTGTTGTGAGCATTAATAAAATAATCGAGATGTAATATAAACAATAAATTTGCAGAATTCTCGTTGGTTTGGTTTTGTTTTTATGATTCTTTCGTTTCTCGCAATAATAAATGAAAGAAGCGAAATTTTCATAAAACTTTGCGCAACGCTTTCTAGTAAACAAGTTTAGTGATTTAAATTTAAATTTTATTATTGGCTAGCTTAATAAAAGAGAGAGGCATGCATTGCTTTCAAATTGTTGCAAAAATAAAAGGAATAAAACAGGGCGGCTTTCTCGGCTTTCTTAACTTTATTCTATAAATTCAAGCGAAGTAATTCAAGTAATTGAAGAGAGAAAACAATATTGAAATAAAAAAGACTCACAGCCAGCAACTCTTCATTCTGTTGGTTCATAATGAAAGAACGATCGCCGAAAATGGTGCAGAAATTGAGCCAACATTTTACGACGAATAATAAAATATTATATTTCTTATTTTATAAATAAAGGCAGCAAAAAATGACATACAAAATGACGCCCTTGTCGTCGCCACCGAAAAGCCATTTTCTTCTTGTAATCATCTGAACAGAAAACGCACAAAACTCACAAATTATTATAACTTTATTACAAATGTATTAAAAAAGCAAATAAAAGTATTCGAAAAGCGGATCCATTGAATACGCATTTAATGAGTTTTTGTGCGATTTCTGAGAAACAACTTTTTCTTTCTTTTTTCACAGAAACTTTTTGCGTAAAACACTGCGAGAAGGAGACGCAAAAAGCCTTGCTTTGTTTGAATTAAGGTTACACACTTCAATATCGAACAACTCGCTTAAATATTAAAACTTTAACTGCTTTCAAATTGACTTGTCCTTCGCTTAAACTTTATATTTACTTTTTTCAAAGTTATCCATTTAAATGCGAAATATTGTGGAAATAAGCATAATTAGTGCGCTCGCAAAATGTCGATAAAAGACATATTGAATGGACAACTGTTTCAAGCGAAATCGTAATCCGATTTACTCGATGTTCGCTCTTTAAGCGTTTCGCTGGGAGTCAGTGTTTGCGGCTATTCGATAATCGCTATAAAACGAAGCAATCGCTGTTCTTCGCTTTAAAGTGCGATATTGTCAACAAAAGTTGCGAAATGAAATGAAATGAACGCTTAAGATACACATTTCCTGTTTCGCACTGATTTGCAATTAATTGCATCGCATGTCTGCTATTAAATACACAATTATTCGTTTTCATGTGAAACGAATACAGATTAGCAAGCACTTTCAATTGTAATTATGTCAATTTTTGACGACAATTCAACAGTGAAATCAAAGTTTAATGATTGAAAACATGATTTAGTTTAATGAAACGAATACAGATTAGCATCACTTTTATTGTAATTATTTCAAATTTTGACGACAATTCAACGGTGCAATAAAAGTTTAATGATTTTTAATTATTGAATAAAATTTGTTTTAGACAATTGAAAAAATGCAAGAATTAAAGAACCCGAAAAATAATCGAAGATCGAAATTGAAACTAAACTTCATTTGAAAACAAATTAAATCGTTCGCTTATTACTTTGCTAAGAAAAAACAAAACAAATTAACTTCAAATTGCAGTCATTGTTTTTTAAAGAGTCATTGCTTTACTTTTGTTGCGTAAAAAATATTTATTTCTACGAAAGCTCATTAAAATTGATAAAAAGTAACTAAAGAACCGCTGAATACACGAATTCGTCGAGAAAACTCTGAAATCACCGTTTGTGCACTGCTTTCAAAGTACACTTGCAACACTGATTCGTGCACTTTTTTCGCTTCTTCTTCAGTCGCACAAATACAAATTAAAAATTAGTGTACACATCATTATTGTTGAATTATGAATGGAAATCTGTGTGCGTACACTAAACTAACTTACACTCAAATTCGAAAAAACGATGTTTAGTAAAGGTATTTTTATACGCGACAATTATGAAACAGAGACTGTTAGTTCTTAATTTACAGACATTTGTGAGTAAGAGATAATTCGGTGTTTCCTGTTTGTTTGTATTGTACAGTCGCGTAATAGTTTCGCTTTTGATGTGACTATGTATTCCTTGGTTAGCATGCAAAACATACAATATACAATACAATGTATACACTTGTACAATACTTCGTAATACTTATTTGTTTGGTCGCAAGTTAGCATCACTTTAAATGAAGGCAAAGTGAAAACGAGTTCAGTAGTAAATTCGGAGCTTGAATTTAATTTAAAGCGAGACTTATCATTCGCGAAACTCGGCGACGAACGAAAATAAACTTTTCTGGGATCGATTCAAATGCATCACTTCACTCAACAACTCATCAATTTCAGTTACGGTTAGCGACATTTTACACAATTCAAAATATGAGCCTTACTTGTGTATAAGAAATGCTAAAATTGGTACACTGCGAAAGTAGTTGCTATCGCGTTTATTTGTAACGTCTACATTTTATTAGTTGAACTGCGTCAACTGAGGAGAAAGTTACTGCAACTGCTGCACACAGAAGAGACGTATAAAATTGAAAGCAAAACTTGGAAATATTTGAGAGGAGAAGTGATTCAAATTTATTGCGAACCGAAGTTGATGAGCGAATGCAACAGGCAATGCAATGAATTGAATGCTCGCGAATAGCCGTGTGTTTGGCAGTGATTTGCAGCGATCGCTGCGAGGCACATGTTATTACATTCGTAATATTACTGTTTTACATATTCAATATAACAAATTACGCTTGCAAAGGGAGTGACACGAATATTCGTCGCCGAATTCTTTAAAAAACAAATATTTGCAATTTTTAAAAAATGCTCGAAACGCCAATCTTTTTGAACGCATTTAAAACTGCGTTTTAAACGTCGCTTAATATGTATAAAAAATGTAATTTTTTATAATCTCTTTGATATAAACGCTCAAACTGCGAAGATTGTATCATTTCTCTCACAGTTATGATTTTGATTTATAAACAATCATTAATCATGTTTACAAAAAACACATACAACATGCACACATACATTTCTGAGATTGCGTTTCATATATCATTTTCACTCTTCTTCACTGTTCGTCTTGCAAAAATTAAATTCACGCCTATTTATGCGCTCTGCTTTTTGTGCAACTAATTTCAAATGAAAATATTATTTCATCACTTGAAGCAAATAATAAAGCTTACTTCATATTTCACTTAAATTAGATGAAGCTAAACTACTGGAATCAAGTATTTTACGAGCCTTGCTCAGGTATGTTAACGTGATGCTAAATTGTTGACGGACTCACTTTGTTCAATATTATTCGTGTACAAAATGTTTTTAAGAGTGTAACAAAAAATTTAGTATTCATGCACATTGTGCGTTATGTTCGACGTAAAACATTCTTGGCACACACGAACGCCATGAAATTAAAACTTAAAAATGTATTACAGACAAGAGGAAGGAAAACAGTTGTGATGCAAAAAAGATGCACATTAATTACGTACATCTTAAAAATATTATATAATTCATCGTTTGAGTCACATTGGAAATATCCACTTTTTATACATTTAATTAAAGCAACTCTTTTCAACGATTATTCACTCACTTTTATATGAAATTGTTGCGCGTATAAATGCAATATTACCTGTAATCATGCTATCAGCAACATTCATTCGTTTTTCTTTCCTATTATTACAAAGGAAACGCAAAAATGTTCACAATTATTAATTCAATCGTTGTTGTAGCTTTTATTATTGTGATTCGCAGAAAGCGTTTCGATGATGGCGATTACACAACGTCTGGCATGATCGCATCAAATATTTTGCGTTCATTCACTTAATTACAAGAAAATAAGTGATAACAGAATGCAAACTCAGTGTTCAAACACTGTTAGCAGTGTAATCACATTTAACAGTTTAGTTGTGCATTGCAGTACATATTTCACTGAATGTTTCATAAGTTTCGGTTTCAGTTTTGGACGCAAAAAAACGTTTCGCTTTAGAAAAGCGAGAATAGCAAAAGCAACACGTTATTAAGTGGCGCACAAACACTCCTTTACAACACTTATTCAACATACAAACTCGTAAACACTGTTTTGGCTGCGAAAGCTGCGTTTTTCATCGAAGAAAGTGGTGTTAAGAAGCAACTTCTGTGCGAAACACGCTTTGAAAGAAAGAATCGCAAGAACACGCTTGTTTAGCACAAAGTGCCTCATTTTCACTGTAAAACAAACATTGTTTTCGCTTTTTTAATAGTTTTGCAGCATTTCTCATGCGAAAGGTGAAGAATGTGATGAAAAGCGAGTGTGATTAAATGCGAGATGCATTGTGATTAGCGCACTTGTTGAACGTCTCGGATGCTGCGATAGAGCGACCTGTTCGCGAACAGCATGTTTACGGAACGAATGCGTGCGTGCACTGCTTACTCAATGAACGCCAGCAAAGCGTGACAACTGACCTGTTTAAACTGTTCTTCAAAAGTGTATCCTTTGCCTGCCTCGACGTGTTGTACGACACCGCATGACGACGTCGGACCCGACGAACCCGAACCGCCGCCAGGCGAGGAACTTGAAATGATTGACGATGCGTTCGCCGCCGTCGACGAACTGGTCACTGTGATACCATTGTTGGGTATGTTGAGCGGCAGTGCACTGCTCGGAGACGTAACGGTGGGCTGAATGCCGGGCATCCAATGCGGAAACGGCAGGCCGCCGGCTTCGGATGCGAACTTGGATATGAGCACTTCGCGCTGCAGTCTCTCTCGTTGCTTCTTAAGCTCGTCTTCCAACTCGCGTTCTCGCTCTTCGCGCTCCTCGCGGTCCATTTTCAGCCGCAACGCTCCATTGCCGTCGGCCTCCAAATCCTCGTCCTCGTCGAAATCGGACTCTCGCAAATCTTCGTCCTCCTCCTCTTCTTGATTCGACTGCAATGCAAGACGTCATTCGCTTTCGAACATAGAGCACACAGTGTGCAGTGAACGCATATCGCAGTTATTAATGTTCATTTTAATAATGATTTCGTAACAATTAATTGCAGACTCGCAGTCGTCGGAAAAAATAATGTGCACTGAAACGCAATGAATATGAGAATCACATCATTTCGACGTTTATTGCAACCATCTGTTACTTAATCGCTTCTGTGACAATAATATTTCGGTTCACTTTTATTTTAATATGTATCGCACAGCGACGAATAACACGCATCGTTTGTATCCTTATCCTCCCGTGCAATTCTAATTGACTGCGACTAAAGTGAAATGCATTTTCATTTTCCATTTTTATTCCGCTTTTTGTTTTCTTTTCTTTGAATACAACCATTTTTTGGTGCAATCAAACGTTAATTCAATTATTCGTTGAAACGAATTAGAAAATTGTAATTCAATTTCACATTGAAATTAAGTAATCGACGCCTTCGTTTTCAGATGAAACTCATTTTTTCTCATTAATCGCAGCCAGTTGAACAACGCACAAACAGTGCACTAATGCTTTTGCAAGTATCATGAAAGGTGCGTATTGTGTGCACTTTAATTTCAGTGAGCATAAAGTGCACCGAATGAGACGATTATTCATTGAATGTCAGCTGTTCGCTGAATAATGCATCGCAATGAATGCCAATGAATGGCAATCAATGCGAATTAATGCGAATGTACATCGCAAACTGATCACAAAATTGATGCATTCCAAAAACATTGCTTAAAATATACATAACTTGGATGCGCATTAAAAATTGATGTCTTTTTTTGAGAAATGCAGTTTTAATTTTAATTTGAAATATAAATATTTGACTTTAAAAATGATCGCTGCGATTATTCTTCGCGAAATAAATGAAAAAACAGCAAACGTCGCTCAAGACATTTACAAAGATTAGCAACGAAATTATATTTCGGTGATCGAATACTCGGCCGTCTCAATATTCAAACAATTAGAAAATAATGTTTATTCTGTACGAACGGCACACTGCGATTCGATGCTTGCCGTCAAAATGTTTGCCCAAGTAATTAATTGTTTTCAAAAGTAAATAATTGTCGAAAAGGTATGCTTTACGTTTGTTAATGCAAACGCAATGATTTATTATTTTATAGCAAATATTCGGTAATTTATCGACTCTATTTCTGCGAGATTGAAACGAGAGTTGAACGAAAGAAGTGAGCAACATGTTGAACATGTACATGAGCAGCAGCGTGTTCTGAGAAGAGCGAGCTGAGTGCCATTGCGATTGCGATTGTGTGCGAATATTTCGAACAAAGTTCGCCAATTCAATTCGATCGTGATTCGATCGCCACGGGGTCTTCAACAAACGTACGAACGTTGTGTTCAAAAAACGAAAACAGTTGTTCATTATTAAGAAAAAACGTAACGAATACGCATCTCATTAAATATGTAACTAACTAAGAAAAAGTTATATTTCGCTCTTTTTTCATGACTTATTTACTTGAAAACCAACTTCGAATAAGTTTATAATCACGTTTTGTGCATTTTTTAGCTTCAAAATAATAATCATATTTTGAATCAACACTATTTATCAACATACAAAATATTCGCTTTTTAAAGCTTTTAATAAAACAATTTCTTTTTTAAATGTTTCGCAGACTGCATTCGCGTTGCAGTTCATTCTTTCATTGCGAGATTCCACTTTTCTCTTCACTCAATGCACAACACACACTTTCGCAAAATAATTGCTTTCTTGTTTTGTTCGCAACAAAAAGTGAACAGCAACAAAATTGAAAATTATTAGAAAAAGCAATTTATAAATATTAATAATTCAAAATAATTCGAAAAGGTCGAAGTGATGCTGAATGCACTTGATTCGCAAACACTTCGTCACATTGTGTAACCGATTGAAAGCCGATGAACGTTGGATGCGTTTTTTAGAAGAACAGAAATGCTGTGTAATGCAAACAGCAAAAGCAGATGCAAACCGAAATTAGAAAAAGCAATAAGCGAAGAAAGAGTTCGCTGAGCAGTCGTCGGCTGTGTGGACAGAGGAAACACAGAAATAGTTAACTAAAATTACAATTACGGTATTGAATTGATAATTAACTGTTAAAAGAGAAGAGAGAGAAGAAATTATTACCTTTCGCGTGACATACCCTTCCTTTCGATTGCTTTCCTATTTTTTACTGCAAATTTATGCGAAGAGTAAAGAGAAGCTGCTCGCAAGCAAGTGCCGTTCATTGTTGTAACCAAGAAATGATTACAAACACTTTTCGGCTCAATTTTGCTGCTTTGCTTTCGAAAGCAATGATTTTGGAGTAACAAAAAATGCGGTAACAAATCAATTGAAGAAAAAGTAAAGAAAAGTAATCGAAAAGAAGCGATTTCTTGAAACAAACTGCGTTAATCTTATTCATTATAGTAAACTTGAGGCTCTTCTCCTTTTCTCTTGTTCGCTTCTTTTTTGCAAAGCATCTTTTTTTCTCGGAAAAAGCAGTAAAATGCAGTTGAATAGCAATGTAATGATTGGTATAAAAATGCGGTGAATTGTAGCTCGAAACTAATGGCGATAATTTCGGTCAGAAAATAGAAATGAAAGCAGAGAAACAGTAAGAAACGAATAACAGCAAACAGCTAGCTAGCTATAAGCAAGCTGGCATATTGAACGGCGAATTTGAATCGAAGCACAAAATTGATGGCAAACAGTTCCGAAAAGCGGTCACTGGATGGCCAATCGGCACAACCCTGTTTACGGCCGAGACCGCATACAACATACGAAAACGATCTCGCATCGGACAGCCTTTCATTTGTAATTTACTGCACAAAAATACAAAACCAACGAAGAATGCTGCGAGGAAATGTGCCGATTCTGTGATTTTCGCATTATTCGCAAAGAACGAGAATCGAGTGAATGTGAATCGCAGTGGACGGTAATTGATGGCGAATTTAAATTGACGCCGTGTTTGTCGACTCACATTTAACATTGAATTGCAAACAATGCGCTCATTGTTTCCGTTTCGCTCGAAGCCTGCAAACTTTTCAATTCCCGAGAAAAGTCTTAAGAAGCGAGTAACCATTTAAGCTTCCATTTATCGTGAATGCAGCACGTCGAACGGCGACATTCGCTGAAATTAATATTCGCATCTAACGGACACACCTTGGGCAGCGATCGCGAAAATAATTCAAAATCGAGTGACCAGCAATTTGAGCGCGATCGACTCGTTAGCAGCGAACGGTTGCAGCGAATCGTTCAAACAAAGAGATCGAAAGTTGCACTCAGACCGCAATCCGACACTCGGCCGCAACTCTCTCCTCTCCTCCTCCCCTCTGCTTTGCTGAGCTCAGCTCTCCTCTCTTGCCTCTAAATTCGACATTCCGTTCGAAAATAACTGTGCAACACTTTTGGCTGCAAACGCAGCCATTCTGCGGCCTGTGCACCATTTGCGACACCGAATGTGTGGCGATCAACTTTTGGCGATTCGAATTATTGAGGAAACGGGCAGCGAACGACGGACGGGCCTCACTGCAATCGTATCCGATTTCTTTGCACATTTTGCGTCTCGCTTTTATAATCTATAAAATTAATTGTCTTTTTCTTGGAAAACAAACATTCTAATTCCACATTTATAAATGCGAACGGAAATTCAATTTCTGACAAACTTTTGCAAAAACATTGCTGCAAAGCAAAGAATGAAGTCTCATAAATAGACAATTTATGAGAAAAATGGATAAATTTGTGTAAAATCGAGTGAATTGCATCGATTGTTTGACATTGAATTATGTTTCATTTTTCTCTTATTTTTCTCGCATACATTTCAAAGGTAATAATAATTGATGCATTTCCGTTATGAATAAATAAGAGACAAAATTAATTAACAGTTTTGCGTTTTGCGTTCACTTTTCCTGTTTTCGCACAAATAAGATGAAAATAATGTGTTCTATGTTCGCAGACAACGACTGGACGCGATGCGATGTTCGCTCGCTTAGAGTACACATGTAACTCGATTCGATGCGAGAGCCGAAAAAGCAATCGCGAACTTCGCTCTCAATAATATTTCGACGAATTCTTGTCGACAATAAACAAACGTGCAACACTAAACAAACGAACGAAATTTGTTTGCCATGCAGCGTTTCGAAAATAAGGGATAAAAATTCGTCATTTTCGGTTTTTGGTAATGAATGTAGAGAAACGTTTGGTCACTTAAAACGGGCCTTCAGCGTTATACAGTGTATGTGAGGGTCAAGGCGAATGGCGAACGGTTGAGGCTCACATTTGTTCGACAGCGAATCGAACAGCGCCAGAATAAGCAACTGTGAACAACTGCAAAAGTGCACTAATATTATTCTGGCCCGAGTTTCAATTGATGCGAGCCTCAACCGTTCTTCACTAAGCACCTCGCCTTGACCCTCACATATACGCTGCAGGTCCGTTTTA
This sequence comes from Leptotrombidium deliense, assembly GCA_003675905.2. Lineage (NCBI taxonomy): Eukaryota > Metazoa > Arthropoda > Arachnida > Trombidiformes > Trombiculidae > Leptotrombidium > Leptotrombidium deliense. Next base: position 14,554 of record NCKV01000219.1, read on the forward strand.
AATGACCATCGATTCTGAAAATTCATTACCGAAAACTTCAATTTTATCCCTTATTTTTCAAATGCGACATAGCAAACAAATTTCATTTATCATTTCTTTTGTTTGCCGAGCTTGTTTACTGCGCCTGAAATGGCAAATATTTTCCGAAATATTAATTTTCAAATCTTTTCCTTTCTTTGTTTGTCACTGCATTTGCACGAAAACAAGACGCGCACCTCTCAATCAAGCAACACCAGCATTCACCAATTAAAAGCCTCAATTTTGCTCGAAGAAAGCAACGTGAAATTGAATCGCTGAAATTCGATGTTTTTCAAATGTTGCTGCGTTTCTAGTTTCCGAGAAATTAACTTTTGTTTGACTGATTGGCCATTGAATACATCGTATATCGTATCTGACTACTTTGTATTCATAAATGCAAACGCAAAAAGGATCACTAAACAGTGATCAAGCAGCTGCAAAATACAATACATATATTGCGCAATGTGCAACTTTCTATTAAATGTGTATAATTAAAATTAAACATTACACAAGGGGCCACAAGTTGCCTAGTATAATACTATGTTTAACACAAAGCGAAAATGTTTTCACAAACTTATATTTATTGACAATTTTAATCAATTACCGTATTTCGCCGCCAGTTACTACATGTAACTTCTTCGCATTCGCCGACATGTCGGTATTCAGTGAACTCTTGCAGGTGTACATATAACGAAATATTGCAGTGCAATATTCATCATTAGCAACTAGTTCTAGTCAAAAAGACTTGAAATTAATAAACATTGATGTTGCTATAAACTGAATTTGAGTGCATTCATACATTTCAAAATCATTTTTTGCTTGTCCGTTTTATAACATTTCGTTATAATCACTCTATGACCACATGCCGGTATAAGTGAGGAAGAACGATATGTGAAACGTTTTTCGCTATCCAGCCATATCATTTACTCTTTGCTGTTATGTTTTAACAATTTAAAATGACCAGTTTTAATATGAAAATACACACCCTTGTGAACTTGACAAGGTTTTCAATTTTATTAAACTTTTTGACAAAGGCACCGATATTGACACACAATTACGAACTTTTGAAAATGAAATCATTGTATTACGGCAATAAAATTCTATTTTCGGTAAAATTATTAAGCGTTAATTTGATTAAAATATGATTTTTAAGCTTCTTGTGGTTACAGGAATATTTTTCTGCACTATTTCATGTTTTGATTTTTAACGAAAAGGCAACTACCCTAGTGATTACCAAAGTTGTTATAAACAGAGAATTTTTAAAACTTCAATGCCTATTCATGATAAATGAAGTTTGTACATGTTGTTATAAAATAAAGTACCCAATTTAAAACAAGATACAGTATATTACGGTAATGCAAATGGTGTCTATTGATAAAACTGTTTTAAAATTCGTCAAGTAATGCAACAATGAACGTAATATTTCTCAATAATCATGAATTCAATAATTAGAAATTGTCACTTCGATTGTAACATTGAGCAACTTTTATCGTTTAATGCAACTTAGTATCAATGAGAAAGTTATTGACCTATTGACAATCGGAATAAGTTTACTACTAATCATTCACAATATATTTGTAATGATGCTAATTACAATTAGAGCTAATTTTCACGTAACTTAGAATACAATGATAACAGAGTATAAGACATGTTTGACACACGTAGAATAAACTTGCAGTAGTACAATTGCACTGATAATGGTTGTATGTTTGAGCAGTTAGCAGAGGCGAGAAAACGTGCATTCTCAACGCTGCAATGATGCAATACTAGTTGAGGCATGTGTGCCATGCGATGTACTCGCGCGTTCGTTTACGATCATAAAAAGTTGATTCACACTTACGATACTTCCGTCCAAATCGGACTCGTTTTCGTCCATTTTATACGATGGAATCGGCGCCCTGTTTTTGACTCGAATTTTGAATGATTTTTAATAAACACGTCTCGACGAAAAATAAAATAAATGTGAGACCAGCGAGAAAAAGTTGCAACAAAGTGTTCGAATGATTTCAGTCCGAGTGAGGATTGAGTTACGGTACAATCGGCGAAAATGTGAAAACACTGAAGAAGATGCGGTACAAAAAAGTAATCGGCTGTCGTTGCGTAGTGAATGGACGCGAACACAAAACGTATGTATCGCAAACAGCGAGCAACGCGTTTTTGAATGAATGCTGTTTGAGCGAGTAAAGAACAGTGTTCTAATATGCGAGCAGAACAGGCAGCACAGGCATCGCTGTAACGCAAGCAAGCATCACACTTGCAACAGCGATGAGTCACGCCTTCGCAGTCCGCCTCGCAGCGCGATTCGTTGCGATTTGCGTCCACTTTTCAAAGAAACTGAATTTAAAGAATTAAAAGCCGACATTTTTTCAATATTTCATGCAATACGCATTCAAATTATTCAATTTTTATTTAATGCTTTGTTTGCGATCGATGCGTACGTCGCGAATCGTTGTTTAGTTTTGTTGTCGTTCGTCGTTCGTCGTTCGACACTTGCTATCATTCATCACTCGCCCGCATCCATTGTTCGCGTTGTTTATAAACACTGTTTGTTAGTTACCATTATTGAATATTAATAAATATTGAATTGCGATCAGTCGTGTGATCGAGTCAGTCTGAGTAACGAATCGAAGCCAGCGAGATGATGATCATTGTGACCATACTCGGAAATCGCGAATTCGAACTGCGAACGGTGATCACTAAACTAACGAAATATGTTTTAATAAAAAATCATAAATGCCAATCAACGCGATAATGTTTGCCTGTTTTTATGAGCTATTCGTTTTCATGTTTTTCAATTGACGAGTTTTTCGAAGTAATTTATTCGCAGAAATGAAGCTTTTGCAGAAAAGGCCGGCCAGGTCTCTCGCATCTCATTTTTTGTATCGAATCTCGTTAAAAGTTAATTTTATTCGAATTAAAAACGACCACTTTTTGAACATTTCTAAAATATTGCCTAATTTCGAATATAAGTATCGAATTAAACGAAACTTATTTCGCGAATTCGCTTTCCGTCGAACGCAACTTGGACACTGATTTGCAATTTTTAATGAATTGCATCTCGATTGCAGCTGTTGTAACAAACGAATTACGAATGCTGAGTGCCGAGTGCCGAATGCCAAATGCCGATCGATGAACACCGAATGTTGTTATCGTTTTTAATGAATTCATATTTCAGTGCGTCTTCATTAGTGAGACATTGAAATGCATGCTGCACATAATTCGCAATCATACATGACAATGCACACGTATAGCCAAGCTTGACAATATTCAGCTTTGCACTCTGCATGCTCTCTTTCTCTCAACATTTACTTAAAATACAGAAAGTAAGCGATAATTAACGTTCATTCACTTAATTACACATTTCGATGCGTTTCTATTGTGAAAAATGTCGAAATGAAATTAATAATAAAAAGATTAAAATGGTCATATTTCACTTCTTCATTTCTCGTTATCGACCGTTCAATTTCGCGTTCAGCAAACACTGCGTTTCTCGATATGCGAACGACTCGATGTTTGCCAATGAAAACTGTAAATCTATAAAGCTAATCACTTGCAATTAGCCGTGTGAGCTTTAAATATTTGACCTCTAATGTGAAATCGAAATTGAATGTCTTGATTGCGTTCACGTGCATTGTTGCAGACAGTGCGTCGATTGAGAGCAGTGCGAATGCAGAGACGGCGTTTCTATTATAAAAGGTTACGCGTAATCGTTTCGCAGAAATCGCACATCGATTATGATTTATAAAAATTACGGTCACTATTAAAGACAGTAAGCAAAAAAATATTGGCTTCAAAAGAAGCGGTAAACTTTTTTTATTGAATGCAAAGCGAAATTCTGCGAAATAATGAAATAAAGAAGAAATGTGTGTCTTTTGAGAGTGAAGCCAAGTGAGCATCGGCAACGTTCGACCGTTTCCACAAATTTAATTGACAGTAATTTAGCCATTGTTTGCCCAGATTTGCAATCATAAAACAGAAAGAGAAGCAACAACATTGGCCGCACATTCTCGTATATTATTCGCAACTGTGTTCTGCCTCCTAAGCAGCGGAAAGATAAAAATGCTTTTTTCATCTCTTTTCATACATATTATTTGCTTCTCGGAATTCGGGCTTAAAAAGCAATTAAAAATTTATTACTAATAATGATCGCGATGTTTGTGTGTTGCGATGGATGCGCCTTATAAATACGAGTCGTAAAAGAAACCGTTTCGCCACATCAAATAAAACGGAAATTAAAAAATGAGACGAAATACATTTATTGTTCTCAAATTATAATAATTGCAGCGAATTGAATTTCGCGAAACTCGCTGCATACAAAAGCATCCCGATGAGTATGCTGCCTATTCTGCCATTAGCATTGAATGCGTGAAACGAGTGACTTCAAATTCGAGCGAAAAAACAAGACCACCCTTCGAATGCATTTCTTGGAAATAATATTTCTATTCGTTTTTTTCTCTCTTTCTCAAACAAACCATAATACGTGCGTTCAACATGTGCGCTGCCATTTAATCAAACTTAAAAACGGTTATCACTCCTCGACGAGTCCGTATCGTTAAACCGTAAACAAAACAAGTGCTCGTAAAACACTGCAAACAATGTTTCATTATTAACTCTGAAAACGCAAAAAATGGACAAAAATGTGGTCCGGAATCAAGCATCGAGTGTAATATCCGCTTCTAATCGAGTCAACATTCAAAGCGGCAATTTTTTCAAAAGTGATACGAGTTGTGAATATTTGTGTACGCCTGCAAATTAACCACCATTTTTCTAATAATTTCCCTTTTGATTCCAATTCCGAGTAAAAAACGAACACGACGAATAATTTGAAAAGAAAAAAGTTACAAGAAGTTTTATGGAGCAAAAAAGAAAAAGAACAGAAGAAGTATTACAAGGCACACACGTAACTGAAGCAATCGCAATGTCGCCGTATAATTTATTCGATTACAAAAAGGCCGACGTTTTCAGCAATCATTGCTCGCAACGGAATTACTTTTAACGAACCTTTTCGCGAACCTTTTCACAGGTAATTAATATTGTAATTGAAAAAAGTGAACATTACTGTTTGTGTCGGTGTCGCCGCCTGTCGAGCGTACTTTCAGCGACAATAAAAAGTTGATTGCTGAATTGCTGAATCAAAAGATGAGTAATTCATGTAATAAATGATTTCATCTTTCATTCAACTTATTAATATTCGCGAAACATTGAAACTCACTTTCAACCCTTTTGTTCGCCCACGCGCTCAGATGCATTCAACACTTTACTCGGAATTCGCGGTTATTAAAGAACATATTCTCGTCAAAACCATGAAAAGCGTGTTATTCAACGAAAATATAAAAATTACAATTCATGTTCTGATGAAGGCGACTACTTTTCGCTCGAAAATGCAATGTGGGGCACACAGGTCAAAGATCGTCTCGAATACATCAATTTAACTCTTTTTAACAATTTTTTGTAATCGCAAATAATTCGTGTTGTAAAAAAGTGAATAAACTTTGAAATCAGTGTAATTTATTTGCTTGTCTATTTGCTTTAATAAACGTATTACAAAAATATGTTTTATTAATAATTCGTCTGTCATTTTTTGCTGGCTGCCAGAAAAGCAACTCATTTATATTTCGGTGATTACTTTCTCTTTACTTTTACGCAATTTTTAATTCTCTTTTCAAACGAAATTTAATTAGAAACCGAAAAGAATTCATCATTAATATTAAGCTCGCAGTGAATGCGATTTCACATTTCGTTTTCAAAAGCGCATCAATTCATTTTCGTTTTAAAACGTTTATTAAAATTTCAACGAAATGTTGCCACAAAAAAGACCAAACAAACTGCTCGTAAAAAGTCTGCAATATTTGAACATGCGAGTGCATCTTCTCGCCAAGGTTTCACTGCTTTTCTAATATACAAATAGTATGTACCTCCTGTACATGTACATGTAACGCATTGTGAAGCAAAGTTGTTCAACAGCCAAATTAAAGCAAATATTTTTTCGCTTTTAATGAATATGATTATGGTTCATTATAATGAATAATAAAGAAAATATTCGCTTGTTTGCTCATATAAAATGACGCTTCGCGTGACTCTTTAATTGAGTTCTGATTTCATAACAAGAAAAGGGTGACAGTGAACAATGATTGCAAGACATTCGCATTAATGCAGTTTGCGATTAAGTCACATTTCTCGTCAATTTTTCGTTCCTACAAATACGTGCCAAGATTGACAATGTACATGCATATGTATGTGTAAATTTAATGTTGCACAATATATATTATTTGATTAATGCGTACAAGAATTCATATTTGAGTAGAAGAGAGTTGCAACGCAGTGGAATGTGTCAGGATCTTTGAGTAATGATGTGACATTCACTTTAGAACATTTCCATTTATTGAATGTAAAATGTTAATCAAAAATTTTTTGAAGTTCAAGAGAGAAAATTGTCCTCATAATTGACAAAACATTGACAACGATGTCGAAGTATTGGTGGCCAACAGTAGCCACCGTTGAATCCTTTTCTAACACAGAATGCATGACACCAGTTGTTACTTCTGCCACGACAGACGCTCAAGTAAATGGAGCTTTCGTTTTCTACGTTTCACACATAACTTAATGGTTACATATCACTGTGTATAAACTGTACGTTACCTTTCGGAAAGCAGATAATCAAAAGCAGCATACTTAACAGAAATAAGCTCTTCATTTCGTATACCGAATAAAATCAACCGAATTAATGAATGTGAAATATGGCTTTATTGACAGCATTTACAGGAAATTACGACAACTGCCTTTTCGACATACGAAACTTGATTAACACATCACACGTAAATCATACAATCTTAAAGAATAAATTTAACTTTTTCGTTCTTAAAAGTGATGCTCTAATGCGACACACGTGTTGATACATGTTTATCCAATGTCAAAACAAACTGAAAACAATAAACGGTAAATTGTCCAACAAAAAAACTTAAAAAAGTCCATACAGTCATATCTGCATAAAGTGACGAATCGTCACTTCGCAGAATTGCAACTTTATGCAGTTAAAGAGTCAATGAAATGGATAAACAAAACGATGTCAATTTGTCCAAAATGTCATTTATATATTGATTAATATTAAGTTTTCACTTATATAGTTGCACTTTATGCAGATTTGAATACAATATAAAATTGTATATATAATTGTGAATTTGTATATAAAAAGTGCATATATTCAATGACAGAAAAGAGTTTCGATTGGAGAAACGGAGATATGGGCTAACTTTCTGTCCGCTACTGCATATGTTAATTGCAATAGATAAAAGTAAAGTGACAACAAAAACAAGCAAAGCGGACATAGACCATGTCACTTGTTACTTTTCGGACATTGAAACTTAACGGCAAATAGTTTTCGAAATGTAGATCAATGATCAAAAATTAGTTCTGTTTGGAGTAGACCAATCATAAATATTTATATCCGATAACCATAGCGTGATTATCTCACAGCCCAAAAATTTGCAATACTAATCTGAATTAATGTGCCTGAAAAAGACGCGAACAGACTAAGGCATTTGCAGAGACATTGTAATTAAACCCCTGTTTTCTGCGTTCGCAAAACAGTACTTAACTTTGTTTGTTTTCTATTTATGTAATTTTCACTTTTCTCACTCCATTGCAATGAACGCACCTATCATTTCATGTTTGTACACTCCACTGTTCGTTGCTAAAATTTCTTCTTCTGATCTTACCGAACCTTTTACTGAACATGGATTTTTCCATTTCAATGAAGATGACATTTTGGGATCAAACTGAATCCCTCTTCTTACCGAATAATTGTTTGTTGTTGTTTCCGAATAATTTGGATTTCTCGTTGAAATAATCTGTTACTTTTTCAATCCAAGCTGTTCGCATTTAAAAACAAAGTTCATTCGTTCACTGTTTTTTCTTGCGCCAACGTTGCGCGTTTCCGAAGATGAGGCACAGTTAGATCCTGAAAAGTCGCGAACATGAAAATACGGATACAAGTAACAG